>CM038144.1:12158456-12383814 GCA_021437245.1 Aegilops speltoides
TTGATGGAAATGCGAAGCCCATCTAGTTCAGCTCCGCCAACTCCTCGTCAATGGTGGCGATGTCGGCCGAGGCCCTCCGTCTAGAAGCTCCCTTTGTGGTCTCGAAGGTGTTCTGGGTCTCGGCGGCCCTCGTCAGCAGCTCCTCGTTACCCTTGAGGTCTTTCCTCAGGATATCTTCCCGCTTCTTGGCGGCGTTCAGCGTCTCCATAAAGGTGGACAATTTCAGCTCTAGATCAACGCTCGAATCCTTGGCGGCGTTCAGCTCCTTTATCTTCTCGGAGAAGCTGAGCTTGCAGTCGCCGGTGGGCGCGTGCCTCCTTCTCGCGATCATATTTGGAGTGCGGCAAGCTCTTCATTCTTCCTTATCGCGTCGCCTCCGGCTGCGTCACCTTCTCCTCTAGCTCCTTCTGGCGGCTTGGCCGCGGCGGCATCCGCCGCCTCCTTGGCGCCCGCCAAGTGATTGTTCCCGAGCAGCGAGCTCCTCGTCGTGACTGTCCAATCGCCTTCCTCTGTATCAGCTCACCGTCCAGCTTGGACAGCTCCTCGGCTGGCAAGCCTCTGCTGCTCCTCGGCCGGCCTTCTCCGGGATGACGCCTTCTTCGCCTTGTTGAGCTCGCCCTCTCCTCGGCAATGGGCGGAGGGCCTCACAGTTCACGGCTCTTGAGCTCTTGCGCATGCTTCTCCATATCAACTCCCGCTGCCCGCGACAAAGCGCTTCACAGGACTCAAGCAGCTTGCGGAGGTGATGATAAGTGACACCGACTTTCGGGAATGTTGCTCCTCCTCGGACTCACAGCTCTTGCTACTCGGCTGTCAACCTTGCCGGCCAGCGTGAGGCAAGTACTTCCCGTCAAACTCCTCTCCTTCAGCCGGCGCCACGGGCTCGATGCGGGGAGCTTGATATATCGCCCGCGCGGCTTTCAAATAAAGCAGGTGGGGCTCCTCGGAACCGGTCTGTGTCGGTGGCGGAGGGTCGGTGATCGGTCTGGCGCCTCGCGCTCCTGCGTCCTCCGGTCGTCGATCTGATCGCGGACCCCTCGCCGCCCTGTGCGGTGACCTTGGCGGTTTCTTCGTCGGCGGGCTCCTCCGCGCCCGGCCTCTTCCTCATCGTGGCGGCATCCCGGTGTTGCAGCGCGCCCGCTCTCGCCCGGTGGCCTCGGCTTCCATCGGGTCCCCAAGGGAGGATCGAAGGCAGGGAGAGAGCGGAAAGTCAAGCAAATACCCAAAAGAAAAGAAAAAGGAGATCAGTGAGAACCCAAGGGAGAGTCCCGGCGAGGAGGTCACTGTCTTTGGGCTCTGTGATCGTGGGTTCCTCCACAGGGGCTCCTTGGTTCCACCCTTGCGGAGAGGGCTCCCATATCGGGGGAATCGGCCCTTGGTGGCATAGTCGAGCCAGCGACACCTACAGGGTCGACCTTATTGCTCTGGTGGGCTGTTCTCCTCCTATATACAAAAAAGTCAGCAGTCAAGGCGTTGGCGGAAGAAAAACAACCATGCACGCCCACGACAAGAAATGAACCAAGGCACTTCACTGGAAACTGTCTTTGAGGAAACTCTTTGCGAGGGAAGGGGCTGGGTCCGTCAAAGTGGTCTCGGGCGCATCTTACACGCGCCGCCTTGAGATCGTCTTCGATGTTAACCATGGGGACCTTGGCCCTCTTAGCGCCCTCTCGCCAAAGTCACGAGGCAGGCAGGGGGTTTGGAAAGCAGATTAGATACAAGACAAACAACAACAAAGATCGAGAGAAAAGCGAGTGCTGATGAAGAAAGCCTTACTCATACTCCTCCTCCTCCTCTTCATCATCGCCAGACTCAGTAGCGGAGAGGTCGAACTCGGTACCCTCTCGGTGTGACGTGGCGGAGAGTAGGCTCCCTCGGTTCTTGAGGGCTGCAGCCAGAGATCGGTAGTGGCGGCAGGAAGACCCGCCTCGGTTCTGGCGGCGGCACAGGACCCTCCGCACACAGCGGTACTTGCGCGATGGAGCGTGTCCATGGCGCTTGGCGGCTGCAGGCGGCCTGCTCTGCTGGCTCTCAGGCCAGCGGAACCCCTTCTCGGTCGGGTGGGGCTGGCTGTGGGCTCCTCTGCGGCAAGTTGCTCGAGCGGCTGGCGCTCGCGCCCTCGATGGGCTCGCCGTTCGGCCTCGACCTCCCTTCACCGTCGCCTTCTCGGCAAGTTCTTCCCGGCGGCAAGGCTTGCCGCCGCAGCGCATCGCCTCCGCCAACGTGAAGCCAAACTACGCCGCGCGGCGGCTGCCGCCCGCCTCTTGACCTGCTAGCGATATCGCCGGCTCGCCAGCGATGGTGGCGGCGGGTGAGAACTTCGCTTGTCGGGATTGGCGCCACCTCCGAGCAAATCATCGAAGAATTGCTGCGACCTCGGCGGCGGGCTCTATCGGTTTGCACTTATCCCATCGAGTCACACTCTGGCATCATTCGCGAATACGATCGATCGGCGGGAGTTATTGCACAAGGGGCGGCGCCTGCCAAAGCTGGAACCACTACGGACTGTTGGGGAACGTAGTAATTTCAAAAATTTCCTCGCTGCGCAAGATCATGGTGATGCATAGCAGCGAGAGGAGAGTGTTGTCTCGTACCCTCGTGGGCCGAAGCGGAAGCGATCTGGCGTAGAGGAAGTAGTCGTCGTTCTCCTCACGATCCAAGCGATCCGATCCGTTACTCCGGCACCTCCGAGTTCTTGACACACGTACAGCTCGATGGCGCTCCTCGGGCTCCAATCCAGCGAGCCGGGGAGAGAGTTCCGTCGGCCTGACGGCGTGGTGGCGATCTTGATGTTCTACGGCGCGGGGCTTCGCCTAAGCTTGCTGCGATATGACCGAGGTGGAATATGGTGGAGGGGCACCGCTGCGGCTAAGAGCGATCTCAGGATCAACTTGTGTGTCTATGGGGTGCCCCCTGCCCCGTATATAAAGGAGGGAGGAGGAGGAGGCCGGCCCTAGGAGGAGGCGCCAAGGAGGAGTCCTACTCCCAGGGAGTAGGATTCCTTCTTCCTAGTCCAACTAGGTCAAGGGGGAAGGGGAAGAAGGGAAGGAAGGAAGGAGGGGCGCGCCCCAAACCCTTGTCCAATTCGGACTAGGGCTTGGGAGGGCGCGCCTCCTCTGGCTCCTTCCACTAAAGCCCATTAAGGCCCAATACTCTTCCCGTATTCCCGTAACTCCCGGTACTCGAAAAATACCGAATCACTCGGAACCTTTCCGAACTCGAATATAGTCGTCAATATATCGATCTTTTCGTCTCGACCATTTGAGACTCCTCGTCATGTCCCGATCTCATCGGGACTCGAACTCCTTCGGTACATCAAAACTCATAAACTCATAATATAAGCATCGCCGAAACCTTAAGCGTGCGGACCCTACGGTTCGAGAACAATGTAGACATGACCTAGAACTATTCTCGGTCAATAACCAATAAGCGGGACCTGGATGCCCATATTGGCTCCTACATATTCTCGAAGATCTTTATCGGTCGAACCGCATAACAACATCGTTGTTCCCTTTGTCATCGGTATGTTACTTGCAGAGATTCGATCGTCGGTATCAATACCTAGTTCAATCTCGTTACGGCAAGTCTCTTTACTCGTTCGTAATACATCATCTCACAACTAACTCATTAGTTGTAATGCTTGCAAGGCTTAAGTGATGTGCATTACGAGAGGGCGAAGATACCTCTCCGAGCAATCGGGTGACAAAACCTAATCTCGAAATCGCCAACCCAACATACGCCTTTGGAGACACTGTAGTACTCCTTTATAATCACCCGATTCGTTGTGGCGTTTGGTAGCACCAAAGTGTTCCTCCGTAAGCAGGAGTTGCATAATCTCATAGTTATAGGAACATGTATAAGTCATGGAAAGCAATAGCAACATACTAAGCGATCGGGTGCTAAGCTAATGGAATGGGTCATGTCAATCAGATCATTCAACTAATGATGTGACCTTGTTAATCAAATAACAACTCTTTGTTCATGGTTAGGAAACATAACCATCTTTGATTAACAAGCTAGTCAAATAGAGGCATACTAGTGACACTCTGTTTGTCTATATATTCACACATGTATTATGTTTCGGTTAATACAATTCTAGCATGAATAATAAACATTTATCATGAAATAAGAAATAAATAATAACTTTATTATTGCCTCTAGGGCATATTTCCTTGATCTCCCACTTGCACTAGAGTCAATAATCTAGTTCACATCACCATGTGATTGAACACCAATAATCATATCATATATGATTAACACCCATAGTTCACATCGTCATGTGACCAACACCCAAAGGGTTTACTAGAGTCGATAATCTAGTTCACATCGCTATGTGATTAACACCCAAAAGTACAAAGGTGTGATCATGTTTTGCTTGTGAGAGAAGTTTAGTCAGCGGGTCTTTCACATTCAGATCCGTTATGTATTTTGCAAATATTCTATGTCTACAATGCTCTTGCGGAGCTACTCTAGCTAATTGCTCCCACTTTCAATATGTATCTAGATCGAGACTTAGAGTCATCGGATCGGTGTCAAAACTTGCATCGGCGTAACCCTTCTGACGAACCTTTTATCACTTCCATAATCGAGAAACATATCCTTATTCCACTAAGGATAATTTTGACCATTGTCGATGATCTACTCCTAGATCACTATTGTACTCCTTGCCAAACTTAGTGCAGGGTATACAATAGATCGGTACACTGACATGGCATACTTTATAGAACCTATGGCCAAGGCATAGGGAATGACTTTCATTCTCTTTCTATCTTACTGCCGTGGTCGGGTTTTGAGTCTTACTCAATTTCACACCTTGTAACACAGGCAAGAACTCTTTCTTTATTTGTTCCATTTTGAACTACTTCAAAATCTTGTCAAAGTATGTACTCATTGAAAAAACTTATCAAGCGTCTTGATCTATCTCTATAGATCTTGATGCTCAATATATAAGCAACTTCACGAGGTCTTTCTTTGAAAAACTCCTTTCAAACACTCCTTTATGCTTTGCAGAATAATTCTACATTATTTCCGATCTACAATATGTCATTCACATATACTTATCGAAATCTTGTAGTGCTCCACTCACTTTCTTGTAAATCTGGGCTTCACCATAAGTGTATAAAACTATATCTTTGATCAACTCATCAAGCGTATATTCTAACTCGAGATGCTTGCAGTCCATAGATGGATCATTTGGAGCTTGCACACTTTGTTAGCTCCTTTGGATCGAAAAAACCTTACGGTTGCATCATATACAACTCTTCCTCCGAAAACCATTAGGAATGCAGTTTTACATCCATTTGCCAAATTTCATAAATTGTGGCAATTGCTAACATGATTGAGACAGACTTAAGCATCGCTTCTGGTTGAGAAAATCTCATTGTAGTCAACATCTTGAACTTTGTCGAAAACCTTTTTGCAACAAGTCGAGCTTTGTAGATAGTAACACTACTATCAGCGTCCGTCTTCCTCTTGAAGATCCATTTATTTTCTATGGTTTGCCGATCATCGGGCAAATCCATCAAAGTCCATACTTTGTTCTCATACATGGATCATATCTCAGATTTCATGGCCTCAAACCATTTTGCGGAATCTGGGCTCATCATCGCTTCCTCATAGTTCGTGGGTTCATCATGGTCTAGTTACATGACTTCCGAAGCAGGATTACCGTACCACTCAGTGCGGATCTCACTCTGGTTTACCTCGAGTTCGGTAGTAACTTGATCTGAAGTTACATGATCATCATCATTAGCTTCCTCACTAATTGGTGTAGTAGTCACGGAACAGATTTACGTGATGAACTACTTTCAATAAGGGAGAAAGTACAATTACCTCATCAAGTTCTACTTTCCTCCCTCACTTCTTGAGAGAAACTCCTTCTCTAGAAAGGATCCATTTTAACAGCGAATATCTTGCCTTGGATCTGTGATAGAAGGTGTACCCAACAATTTCCTTTGGGTATTCTATGAAGAGCACACTTCTCGATTTGGGTTTGAGCTTATCGGGATGAAACTTTTCACATAAGCATCGCAGACCCCAAACTTTAGAAAGCGACAACTTTGGTTTCTTGCTAAACCACAGTTCATATAGTGTCGTCTCAGCAGTTTAGATGGTGCCCTATTTAGCGTGAATGCAGCTGTCTCTAATGCATGATCCCAAAAGCGATATTGGTAAATCGGTAAGAAACATCATAGATTGTACTATATCCAATAAAATGCGGTTATGGCGTTCGGACACACCATTATGATGTGGTGTTCGGTGGCATGAATTTGTGAAACTATTCCACATTGTTTTAATTGAAGACCAAACTCGTAACTCAAATATTTGTCTCCATGATCGGATCGTAGAAACCTTATTTTCTTGTCACGATGATTTTCCACTTCACTCTGAAATTCTTTGAACCTTTCAACTATTTAGGACTTATGTTTCATCAAGTAGATATACCCATATCTGCTCAAATCATCTGTGAAGGTCAGAAAATAACGATACTTGCCATGAGCCTTAACACTCATTGGATCGCATACATCGGTATGTATTATTTCCAATAAGTCGGTTGCTCGCTCCATTGTTAGGAGAAGCGGAGTTTTAGTCATCTTGCCCATGAGGCATGGTTACATAAGCATCAAGTGATTCATAATCAAGTGATTCCAAAATCCCATCGACATGGAGTTTCTTCATCGCTTTACATAATATGACCTAAAGCGATTGCCACAAATAAGTTGCACTATCATTATTAACTTTGCATCTTTTGGTTTCAATATTATGAATATGTGTATCACTACGATCGAGATCAATGAACCATTTTCATTGGGTGTGTAACCATATAAGGTTTTATTCATGTAAGCAGAACAACAGTTTATTCTCTTACTTAAATGAATAACCGTATTGCAATAAACATGATCAAATCATATTCATGCTCAGCATAAACACCAAATAACATTTATTTAGGTTCAACACTAATCCGAAAGTATAGGGGTGTGCGATGATGATCATATCAATCTTGAAACTACTTTCAACACACATCGTCACTTCACCCTTAACTAGTTTACATTTTATACGCAACTCCGTTTGAGTTACTACTCTTAGCAACCGAACGAGTACCAAATACCGGGGTTGCTATAAACACTAGTAAAGCACACATCAAAACATGTATATCAAATATACCCTTTTTCACTTTGCCATCCTTCTTATCCACCAAATATTTAGGGCAGTTCGCTTCGATGACCATTTCCTTTGCGGTGTAAGCACTTAGTTTCGGGCTTTGGTTCAGCTTTGGGCTTCTTCATGGGAGTGACAACTTGCTTGTCAATCTTCTTGAAGTTCCTTTCTTCCCTTTGCCCTTTTCTTGAAACTAGTGGTCTTGTCAACCATCAACACTTGATGCTCTTTCTTGATTTCTACCTTCATCGATTTCATCATCATGAAAAACTAGGAATCATTTTCATCATCCCTTGCATACTATAGTTCATCACGAAGTTCTACTAACTTGGTGATGGTGACTGAAAATTACATCAATCACTATCTTATCGGAAGATTAACTCCCACTTGATTCAAGCGATTGAAGTACCGGACAATCGAGCACATGCTCACTAGTTGGCGATTCTCCTCCATCTTTTAGCTATAGAACTTGTTGGAGACTTCATATCTCTCAACTCGGGTATTTGCTTGAAATATTAACTTCAATTCTGGAACATCTCATATGGTCCATGATGTTCAAAACATCTTTGAAGTCCGATTCTAAGCCATTAAGCATGGTGCACTAAACTATCAAGTAGTCATCATATTGAGCTAGCCAAGCGTTCATAACGTTTGCATACGCTCTGCAATAGGTTTGTCACCTAGCGGTGCATTAAGGACATAATTCTTACGTGCAGCAATGAGGATAAACCTCAGATCACGGATCGAATCCGCATCATTGCTACTAACATTTTCAACACAATTTTCTCTAGGAACATATCAAAAACAAACATATGAAAGCAACAACGCGAGCTATTGATCTACAACATAATTTGCAAAATACTACGGGACTAAGTTCATGATAAATTTAAGTTCAATTAATCATATTACTTAGAACTCCCTTAGGCAGACATCTCTCTAGTCATCTAAGTGATCACGTGATCCAAATCAACTAAACCATAACCGATCATCACGTGAGATGGAGTAGTTTTCAATGGTGAACATCTTATGTTGATCATATCTACTATATGATTCACGCTCGACCTTCGGTCTCCGTGTTAGAGGCCATATCTGCATATGCTAGGCTCGTCAAGTATAACTTGAGTATTCTGCGTGTGCAAAAGCTGGCTTGCACCCGTTGTAGATGGACGTGAGAGCTTATCACCCGATCATCACGTGGTGTCTCGGCACGACGAACTTTGCAGCAGTGCATACTCGGGAGAACACTTCTTGATAATTTTAGTGAGAGATCATCTTAAAATGCTACCGTCAATCAAAGCAAGATAAGATGCATAAAGGATAAACATCACATGCAATCAATATAAGTGATATGATATGGCCATCATCATCTTGTGCTTGTGATCTCCATCTCGAAGCACCGTCATGATCACCATCGTCACCGGTAGCGACACCTTGATCTCCATCGTAGCATCGTTGTCGTCTCGCCATCTATTGCTTCTCGACTATCGCTACGCTTAGTGATAAAGTAAAAGCAATTACGAGCGTTGCATTTCATACAATAAGCGACAACCATATGGCTCCGCCGATTGCCGATAACCGGTTACAAAACATGATCATCTCATACAATAAAATATAGCATCACGTCTTGACCATATCACATCACAACATGCCTGCAAAAACAAGTTAGGCGTCCTCTACTTTGTTGTTGCAAATTTTACGTGGCTGCTACGGGCTTAAGCAAGAACCAATCTCACCTCGCATCAAAACCACAGCGATACTTTGTCAAATAGACTCCGTTTTAACCTTCTCAAGGACGAGGCGTAGCCACTCAGTTCAACTAAAGTGAGAGAAAGAGACACCGCCGGTCACCTTTAAGCAGCGAGTGCTCGTGGCGGTGAAACCAGTCTCGCGTAAGCGTCTGGCGTAATGTCGGTCGGGCGCTTCATCTCACAATACCGCTGAACCAAAGTATGACATCTTTGGTAGGTAGTATGACTTATATCGCCCACAACTCACTTGTGTTCTACTCGTGCAAAACATCAAACCATAAAACCTAGGCTCGGATGCCCTTTGTTGGGGAGCGTAGTAATTTCAAAAAATTTTCCTCGCTGCGCAAGATCATGGTGATGCATAGCAGCGAGAGGAGAGTGTTGTCTCGTACCCTCGTGACCGAGGCGGAAGCGATCTGGCGTAGAGGAAGTAGTCGTCGTTCTCCTCGCGATCCAACCGATCCAGCGCCGTTACTCGGCACCTCCGAGTTCTTGACACCGTACAGCTCGATGGCGTCCTCGAACTCCAATCCAGCGAGCTTCGGGGAGAGTTCCGTCACCTGACGGCGTGGTGGCGATCTTGATGTTCTACGGCGCGAGGGCCGCCTAAGCTGCGCGACGATATGACGAGGTGGAATATGGTGGAGGGGCACGCTGCGGCTGAGGCGATCTCAGGATCAACTTGTGTGTCTATGGGGTGCCCCCTGCCCCGTATATAAAGGAGGGAGGAGGAGGAGGCCGGCCCTAGGAGGGGCGCCATGGGGAGTCCTACTCCCGGGAGTAGGATTCCTTCTTTCCTAGTCAACTAGGTCAAGGGAAAGGGGAAGTGGAGAAGGAAGGAAGAGGGGCGGCGCCCCAAACCCTTTGTCCAATTCGGACTGGGCTTGGGAGGGGGCCGCGCCTCCTCTGGCTCCTTCCACTAAAGCCCATTAAGGCCCAATACTCTTCCCCGTATTCCGTAACTCCCGGTACTCGAAAATACCGAATCACTCGGAACCTTTCCGAACTCGAATATAGTCGTCCAATATATCGATCTTTCGTCTCGACCATTTGAGACTCCTCGTCATGTCCCGATCTCATCCGGGACTCGAACTCCTTGGTACATCAAAACTCATAAACTCATAATATAAGCATCGCCGAAACCTTAAGCGTGCGGACCCTACGGTTCGAGAACAATGTAGACATGACCTAGAACTATTCTTGGTCAATAACCAATAAGCGGGACCTGGATGCCCATATTGGCTCCTACATATTCTCTGAAGATCTTTATCGGTCGAACCGCATAACAACATCGTTGTTCCCTTTGTCATCGGTATGTTACTTGCGAGATTCGATCGTCGGTATCAATACCTAGTTCAATCTCGTTACCGGCAAGTCTCTTTACTCGTTCGTAATACATCATCTCACAGCTAACTCATTAGTTGTAATGCTTGCAAGGCTTAAGTGATGTGTATTACCGAGAGGGCCAGAGATACCTCTCCGAGCAATCGGAGTGACAAAACCTAATCTCGAAATCGCCAACCCAACATCGCCTTTGGAGACACTGTAGTACTCCTTTATAATCACCCGATTACGTTGTGACGTTTGGTAGCACCAAAGTGTTCCTCCGGTAAGCAGGAGTTGCATAATCTCATAGTCATAGGAACATGTATAAGTCATGAAAAAGCAATAGCAACATACTAAGCGATGGTGCTAAGCTAAGCGGAATGGGTCATGTCAATCAGATCATTCAACTAATGATGTGACCTTGTTAATCAAATAACAACTCTTTGTTCATGGTTAGGAAACATAACCATCTTTGATTAACAAGCTAGTCAAATAGAGGCATACTAGTGACACTCTGTTTGTCTATATATTCACACATGTATTATGTTTCGGTTAATACAATTCTAGCATGAATAATAAACATTTATCATGAAATAAGAAATAAATAATAACTTTATTATTGCCTCTAGGGCATATTTCCTTCATCCGGCTGACGAGCACTCGATCGTTGTAGTACCCTTTGGGGCACTTCTTGATTTGGAAACCTCGCGGAAAACCTGGCGTCGTCTGGCGGATCATGCCGCGTTCCGTCGACGAAGAGGTAGAACTCCGCCGCAATGCCTCGGAGTGAGCTCGGAAAAGCACTGCTTCTTTGCGAGCGCCTCGAGCTCAGCGCCTCGGCCGACTTGAGCGGCCGCCGTAGCCTTCGGCCTTGAGCCATGGCGGAGGCGGTGGGAAGGCGGCGGCGGCGGCGGCGGCGTGGCTGGCTATTTTCTTCTTGATTGAGGCGGAGGAGGCGGAGCTTCGGAGGAAAAGGCGCAAGTGGCGAAAGTGGGGAATGGCCCGTTTCCTCTGCTTATAAATGGGGATCACGAACATTACGCATTTCACGGAGTTAAGTATTGACCGTTCTCTCCCACAATGCACATAATCGGCGTGCCGTTGCGAGAGGAAGGGCGATGAGCGCGAGTCCGATTTTGTGTGGACCTAGGCAGCGTGCCCGAAACCTTTTTTTGGACTGGCCCAACAACGCTCGGCACCGTGTGTGGCCCGGGCAGGGGGCTCTGTCGGTGTACTAAAGTAGGGTACCTTAGTACCCGAACTTGTCTGCGAGACAACCGCAGCACCAGCGGCAAGGCTTCTTGAAGGCGCCGCCAAGACCCTCCATCATTTCCTATTACTGCCATTCAAGAACAAAGTATCAGCGAGAAAAAAAAGGCCCGACAAGAGGAGCTTGCGGGAAGAATAACAGCGCTCGAGAAGACTTGCGCGGCGCCCGTGCGTCGGCAAGGCAGCGACAACAAGCTTGCCGACACAACAAAGAAGGGCAGCGGCAAGGCACTTGCCGCGGCAAAACTCACCAAAATCCAGCGCATCGGTGACATGTCACCCACAGGACGCGTGGCGGCGTTGCGCGACCATCTTGGAGAGAGGTGTAGCAGGTGGCAGAGACACCATCGTGGCAACGGTGGCTCACCTATGATCGTTTCTTTGCCTTTGTTAGGCGACGGGGCGGGCATTAAATGCCCTTGTCCCCTGCCGTCGAGTTAGGTAGGGGACCTTTGTTGATCCTTGTTGTACCAACCTGCGTTTTACCTTTCTACCCCTCTTCCTCACGGTGCCACTGTTGGTGCCCCCTTGAACTATAAAGGGAGGCCCATGCGCACATAGAAGGGGTTGGTCCATTCGGCACCCACAACACCACCATACGCTCGCGCTCTCGAGCAAGATCAAATACAAGCACAAAAGCAGCGATGGGGTTTTATCTCTCGGGAGAGCCCAGCTGGTAAATCTCCGATCTCCCAGCGCGGAGCCTCGATCACTCTGCGCCGCCCTCCGCTCCCTTGCCGGACTAGAAGGGGCCCCCGTGCCCCATAGGTGCTCGTGGCCGCACAGAGTTCGCCCCGACACATGCTTTATTAGGATGAGAGGCATTCACAATTTTCCAAGCCATACCCCATTACGGGTACATGAAGCTCAAAATGCCCGGGCCCAATGGAACCATCACCCTTGCCAGTGATCCGGACATAGCACTCCGCACCGAAAACAAGACAACCGCATTAGCCCTAGAGGCACTATCCGAAGCCCTAGCGGCGGAGGAACTCATTGAGCTGCGCTCTACGATGAACAGGGATGATGTGATACTCGATAAGAGATCCAAGTCCACCTCTTTTAAACGGCGGATGAAATAGTCAAATTCGGGTCCATCCAGCGGACCCAACAAAGCGGCCTCCATTGGGGCACAGTTAAACCCTGATGTAGATGCCGCACTCGAGAAATTCGCCGGGAGGTGGGACATCTTTGCACGGCACCCTTGGATATACCGGGAATCCACATGATTGGCGAAACCAGCCTAAACATCCTAAAAGGTTCAAGCCGATCAAACAGGCTCTTGGCGATTTCGAACCCAAAAAGGCGAGCAATGGGAGAGGCTAGCCAAACTATTGGAAGCGGATTCGCCGAGACATTAAACATCGGGTGGCTAGCAAACACTGGTAATGGTACCAAGAAGGACAAATCACTGGCGCCTATGTGCCGATTTTAAAGACCTCAACTAGGCTTGCCCAAGGATCCTTTCCCCTTCCCGCATCGATCAAATAATCGATGCTACTGCGAGCATGACTCATTGTGCTTCCTCGGCGCATACTCGGCTATCATCAAATCAAGATGGCGGGGCGGACCAAGCATAGCGGCATTCATTACTCCATCGGACCATTACGCTTCAACACGATGCCCTTCCGGACTCAAAAGCGCCCGGCGCAACATATCGCGTATGATTGGACATGTCGGCTACGGATCGGCAAAAGCAGTAGAGGCATCGTGAGCGGCGTGGTCGTCAAAACCAAACATGTCGAAGCAGCTAGTAGGCGATTTGAGGCTCACATTCGACAACCTCGAGCATATGACATTAAAATTTGAACCCGGAAAAATGCGTTTTGGCGTACCCGGTAGGAAAAGCTCTGGGCTTCATTGTATCCGATAGAGAATTTAAGCAAACCCAGCCAAGATCCGAGCTCTGTCACAGCTAGATATTCCAAAGACCTCAAACAAATACAAAAATTATTTGGATGCATGGCGGCTCTAAGCCGCTTCATCTCCCATTTGGGAGAAAATGCATTGCCCTCTATCGCCTCCTCGGTATGCCGAACACCAGTGGGCGGATCTGCCCTTTGCGGACCCGAAGAAATAAAGGCCATATTGGCAAAAAATCCGGTCTGGCGCGCCTAACACAGGCGAACCAATGTTGTTATATATCGCGGCAACACATCAAGTTGTGGCCTTGGTGCTCGTCGTCGAGCGAGAAATAGAAGGGCATAAATTTCCTCTTCAAAACCGATTGTACTCACGTATCCTTGTCTTAACTCCCTGCAAGTCCGGTACCGCATTAGCAAAAGATAGCATCTGCGGTGTTCATTGCAACCGGAAGCTGTGACACTACTTTCAAGATTGTTCGATATGATGGCCTCCAAAGTACCCTCAGCGACATCATAAACAACCCATGACAGCGGCGTGCGGGATTGCAAAATGGGCCATTGAGCTCTTACCATTTGACATAACCTACAAACCATGGAAGCTATAAAATCGCAAGTTTTGGCTGACTTCATCGCTGAATGGACGGCGAACTCCCTAAAAATGCAGGCGCATACTCAATTGGATCATGCATTTCGGCGGCTCTAAAAGCGTTGGCGGCTCGGGGCTGGCGTCGTTCAGCGTCCCCAACGGAACCACAGTCCATCGTACTTCAAATAATGTACGAGACTCCAACAACGCGGCGAATCGAGGCCCATACGCACGGTCTTGAATGGCAATCTCCATGGGCATTCCACGCCTCGAAGTGTGAGGATTCAAACCTCGCAATACCACAAGTAAATGGAGACTTGATGCCAAAGATCCGAAAATGGCAGCCCTCTTGTAACACCGTCTTAAAAATGTCAGCTCGGTTCGAAGGACTCGAATTCCACCATATAGCCGGGATAATAACCGGGCGGACGGCGTGTTGGCGGCGCATCGGTATAAGCGACGCCGTCCCTCAAACATCTTCTGGGTGGCTCTTTAAGCCATCCGTAGTATGGGAAGAGGAGTCAGGAAACAACAATCGAGAACCAACGCCTTGCCAACACGAACATTACGACACAACGGTGGCTCGACCAATGACATAACACCTTCCGCCCACAAAATAATGGCGGTCATTGCCCGTGGATGGAACCATTCCTAGCCTACTTAATTAGGCGGGAACTTCCGAAGACCAAAATGAGGCCCATTGCATAGTTCGGCGATCTAAAGCCTACAAGGTCCATGAGAACTTTATAAAAAAGCATGCCAGGAGTCCTTCAAAGGTGTATCTCGAGAAGAAGAAGGCGAAATCTTCTGCTGAAATTCACGCCCGGACTAAGCGGACACCTGCTACAGCCGGGCCATTGTAGGTAAGGCCTTCCGTACAGATTTTATTAGCCGGCGGCACAGGCGGATCTTTCGGGACTTAGTCAACGATCGTCGGTTGTCGACTCTTTGCTAATCGAGCCACATGCCACCACCGCCCTCAAAACTATACCCATCACACGGCGTTTGCGGTGCAGGGGCTTGACATGGTTGGACCCTTAAAGGGAACCCACAAGCAAAAATATTTATTGGTGATGGTGGACAAATTCACCAAATGGATAGAAGCCAAGCCGGTTAAAATGGCGAATCGGACTGTGATAGACTTCATATACGGGGTAGTACACGTTCGGTGTCCCCACAGACATCATTACCGATAATGACCACGAACTTCATGGCGGCGAGGTTAAACTCTGGTGCAAAAATATGGGCATTAAGCTCGACTAAAGCAGTCTATCACCCTCAAACCAGCGGTAAGTCGAACAAGCAAATGGTCTAATCATGGCGGCATTAAACCCAGTTAGTGCGGTCCCTTACGGAATCTAACACGCCTTTGGGTAGAGGCTCGACTCCGTACTCACGGGGGCTGCGGACCACACCAAACCGTACTACGGGTTCACACCATTCTTTATGGTATCTGTATGAGGCAGTTTGCCTGCGACATAATTCATGACTCACCTCGAGTGCGCATATGCGAAGAAAGAAGCGAGTTGGATCGGCGGGACAGCTTGGGCGCATTGGAGGAGGGCGCGGCGTGGCCAAGGCTCGTTCCGCATTCTATCGGCGGCATGCCGAAGATATCAAAGCGAGTGCGAGCCAAGACTTACAACATTGGCGAACTAGTTCTCGCTGCGGACAAGAAAAGGACAAACTCAAGCCCAAATGGGAAGGTCCCTTCATCATCGACCAAGTTACGACCGGAGAACATACCGTCTGCAACGCGCATCGGACAACCGACTCGAGCGAACCCATGGGCGCAGCCTGCCTCCAGAAGATTCTCGCCTAGCCTTGGGACTCGAGTTCTTCTCCTTCCTCCGTCCACATTTTACACTTCAGCTGTCTTTTGTTTCTCTCTTTTCTCCCACCTTTTTCATAAAGCCCTTGAGGGCCGATTTGTGCATTGTTCCCACACTTGATGTGCTACCGCACTCATTATACAGGGGCTTCTCTATGAAGCTTACTTATCTGGGCTTTATGCCCAACACATGTCAAACTTCGCATGTACCTTTTATTCACCATTATATGCATCGATATGACTTAAGTTTTGGCCAAGCTGGGTTGCTGGCTCATGCTTACCCCTCGTTCCCGATTGTTCGGCTAGGAGGTAAAGGAGCACCTCTGCGATTATTCTTGCCGGGTCGGCGGATGTGTACCTCGAGTGGGTGAAGCCAAAAGCTAAGCGTTCTTAAGGGAATATTCGATTCGGTGACTTGAAAGATGATTTTTACCTATTTATTTATCTACCCCAGGATGTTTTCTGCTCTTTTTCGAGTCCGGACATGCACTTTAGGGCATGCCTCCCGAGAAAAGGAACCCTTAACGGAACTATTCTCCTGGAAGATGTTTCTTACTAACCATGTAATATAACATAACTAGTTGGGCACTTATGCGATAAAGCACTAATGACCCCCTTTGGTCTCCATGCATGCCCGTTTTTTCATAGCGAGAAGGTATTGAACACACTCAGGACTCTAGGGTCCATGAGGTGAAAGTTTCTAGCCAGGAGACCCACCCCAACAATACCGATCGGTATTAGTAGTCTCGAGACTTTTGCATCAAATAATATCGGAAAGAACAATCCATGACCTACGCGAAGTCTACCAAGTAGCAACAACAAATCCATGGGCGACACTTGCCATCACCTTGGCCTTGTTGACGAACCCAAATTCGAACAGCCGAGCACCGGCCGCATTGGTCCTCAGTCCAATAGTGGATGGCTTTCGTCTACCAAGGTACTCATGGATGGCGGGCAGTTAAACCTCATCTCTGAGGAAACCCTTCAAAAAATGGAAATAGGCTGGAGCGCATTGGCGAAGCGGCACAACCTTTAGAGGAATAATCCCTAGCGGAAAGCACGCTGCATAGGAAAAATCACACTTGATGTGGTGTTGGCTCATTGGACAATTCTGAGGCCGAGGAGGTCACGTTCCAAGTGGCCCGTTCAGCGGCGGATATCACGCTTTATTAGGATGAGAGGCATTCACAATTTTCAAGCCATACCCCATTACGGGTACATGAAGCTCAAAATGCAGGCCCAATGGAACCATCACCCTTGCTAGTGATCCGGACATAGCACTCGGCGCGAAAACAAGACAACCGCATTAGCCTAGAGGCACTATCAAAGCCCTAGCGGCGGAGGAACTCACTACTGCGCTCTCGATGAGCAGGGATGATGTGATACTCGATAAGAGATCCAAGTCCACCTCTTTTAAACCGGCGAGACGAAATAGTCAAATTCGAGGTCCATCCACGGACCCAACAAAAGCGGCCTCCATTGGGGCATAGTTAAACCACGATGTAGGCGCGCTTTCGAGAATTCGCCGGGAGAATTGGGACATCTTTGCTGGCACCCTTGAGATATGCGGGAATCCCATGATTGGCGAACACGGCCTAAACATCCTAAAAGTTCAAGCCGATCAAGCAGGCTCTTGGTGATTTTCGAACCCAAAAGGCGAGCAATGGGAAGAGCTAGCCAAACTATTGAAGCGGATTCATCGAGAGACATTAAACATCCGGAATGGCTAGCAAACCTGGTAATGGTACCAAGAAGGACAAATCCTGGCGCCTGTGTGCCGATTTTAAAGACCTCGACAAGGCTTGCCCAAGGATCCTTTCCCCTTCCCGCATCGATCAAATAATCGATGCTCTTTGCGAGCATGACTCATTGTGCTTCCTCGGCGCATACTCGGCTATCATCAAATCAAGATGGCGGAGGCGGACCAAGCATGACGGCATTCATTACTCCATCTGAGACCATTACCTTCAACACGATGCCCCCGGACTCAAAAGCGCCCGGCGCAACATATCGGCGCATGATTCGGACATGTCAGCTACCCGGATCGGCAAAGCGGTAGAGGCATCGTGAGCGGCGTGGTCGTCAAAACCAAACTCGTCGAAACTCTAGTATCACGATTTGAGGCTCACATTCGACAACCTCGAGCATATGACATTAAGCTGAACCGGAAAAAATCGTTTTGATTGTACCGGTAGGAAAGCTCTAGGCTTCATTGTATACGGTAGAGAATTGAAGCAAACCCAGCCAAGATCGAGCTCATCACGACTAGATATTCCAAAGACCTCAAACAAATACAAAAATTATTTGGATGCGTGGCGGCTCTAAGCGCTTCATCTCCGTTTGGGAGAAAAGGCATTGCCCTCTATCGCCTCCTCGGGCGCACGAACACCAGTGGGCCGGATCTGCCTTCTGGGACTGAAGAAATAAAGGCCATATTGGCAACAAACCGGTCTGGCGCGCCTAACTGGGTGAACCAATGTTGTTATATATCAGCGTGACACATCAAGTTATAAGCGCGGTGCTCGTCGTCGAGCGAAAGCGAAGGGCATAAATTCCCTCTTTAAAAACCAGTGTACTACGTATCCCTTGTCTTAACTCCTGCAAGTCCGGTACCCGCATTATCAAAAGATAGCATCTGGCGGTGTTCATGGCATCCGGAAGCTGCGACACTACTTTCAAGAGTGTTCGATAATAGTGGCCTCGAAGTACCCTCAGCGACATCATAAACAACGCGATCGACGGGTAGGATTGCAAAATGGGCCATTGAGCTCTTACCATTTGACATAACCTACAAACCACGGCGAGCTATAAAATCGCAAGTCTTGGCTGACCGTCGTTGAATGGACGGCCGAACTCCTAAAAATCTGGCGCATACTCAATGGATCATGCATTTGACGGTTCTAAAATGTTGGCGGCTTGGGGGCTGGCGTCGTTCAGCGTCCCCAACGGAACACAGATCAATCGTACTTCAAATAATGTACAGAGACTCCAACAACGCGGCGAATCTGAGGCCCATACGCATGGTCTCGGATGGCAATCTCCATGGGCATTCAATGCCTCAAAGTGTGTGAGGATTCAAACCTGCAATATCACAAATAAGCGGAGACTTGATGCAAAGATCCGAAAATGGCAGCCTACCGTAGCGCCGTCTTAAAAATGTCAGCTCGGTTGAAGGACTCGAATTCCACCATATAGCGGGATAATAACGGCGGCCGACATGTTGGCGCGCATCGGCATAAAAGCAGCGCCGTCCTCAAACATCTTCTGGAGCGGTTCTTTAAGCCATCCGTAGTATGGGAAGAGTCAGGAAACAACAATCGGAACCAACCGCACGCGCAACACGAACATTACGACACAACGGTGGCTCGACCAATGACATAACACCTTCCGCCCATGAAATAATGGCGGTCATTGCCCGTGGGCGGAACCATTCCTATCCTACTTAATTGGCGGGAACTTCCCAAAGACCAAAATGAGGCCAGCTGCATAGTTTGGCGATCTAAAGCCTACAAGGTCCATGAGGGAACCTTATAAGAAAAGCACAACGGAGTCCTTCAAAGGTGTATCTCCGAAGAGGAAGGGCGAAATCTTCTAGCTGAAATTCACGCCGGACTAGGCGGACACCCTGCTGCAGCCGGGCCATTGTAGGTAAGGCCTTCCGTACAGGATTTTATTGGCCGGCGGCGAGGCGGATCTTTCGGGACTTAGTCAGCGATCGTCGGTTGTCGACTCTTTGCTAATCGAGCCACATGCCACCCACCGCCCTCAAAACTATACCCATCACTGGCGTTTGCGGTGCAGGGGCTTGACATGGTTGGACCCTTAAAGGGAACACACAAGAAAAAATACTTATTGGTCATGGTGGACAAATTCACCAAATGGATAGAAGCCAAGCCCGTTAAAGCGGCGAATCCGGACTGTGATAGACTTCATATCTGGGGTAGTACACCGTTACGGTGTCCCCCACAGCATCATTACCGATAACGGCACGAACTTCACGACCAACGAGGTTAAACTCTGGTGCAAAAATATGGGCATTAAGCTCGACTACGCTTCAGTCTATCACCCTCAAACCAACGGTCGAGTTGAACAAGCAAATGGTCTAATCATGAGCGGCATTAAATCCAGATTAGTGCGGTCCCTTATGGATTCTAACATGCACTGGGTAGAGGAGCTCGACTCCGTACTCTGGGGGCTGCGGACCACACCAAACCGTACTACCGGGTTCACACCATTCTTTATGGTATACGGCGCTGAGGCAGTTTTGCCCTGCGACATAATTCATGACTCACCTCGAGTGCGCATATGCGAAGAAACAAAAGCCGAGTTGGATCGGCGGGACAGCTTGGGCGCATTGGAGGAGGGCGGCGTGGCCAAGGCTCGTTCCGCATTCTA
Source organism: Aegilops speltoides (assembly GCA_021437245.1). NCBI lineage: Eukaryota > Viridiplantae > Streptophyta > Magnoliopsida > Poales > Poaceae > Aegilops > Aegilops speltoides. The sequence goes on from CM038144.1 coordinate 12,178,635, forward strand.
TCGGCGGGAGGCTCGAAGATATCAAAGCGAGAGAGTGCGAGCCAAGACTTACAACATTGGCGAACTAGTTCTCGCTTTGCCGGACAAGAAAAGGACAAACTCAAGCCCAAATGGGAAGGTCCCTTCATCATCGACCAAGTTCGATCGGTAGACATACCGTCTGAAAGCGCATCGGACAACCGACTCGAGCGAACCCATGGAGCAGCCCGCCTCCGAAGATTCTCGCCTAGCGCGGACTCGAGTTCGTCTCCTTCCTCCGTTCACATTTTTACACTTCATTTGTCTTTTGTTTCTTTCTTTTCTCCACCTTTTCATAAAGCCCTTGAGGGGCGATTTGTGCATTGTTCACACACTTGATGTGCTACCGCACTCATTATACATAGGGGCTTCTCTATGAGCTTACTTATCGGGCTTTATGCCCAACACATGTCAAACTTCGCATGTACCTTTTATTCACCTTTATATGCATCGATATGACTTAAGTTTTGGCCAAGCTGGGTTGCTGGCTCTGTGCTTACCCTCGTTCCCGATTGTTGGCTGGGAGGTAAAGGAGCACCTCTGCGATTATTCTTGCCGAATCGGCGGATGTGTACCTCGGTGGGTGAAGCCAAAGCTAAGCGTTCTTAAGGGAATATTGATTGGTGACTTGAAAGATGATTTTTACCTATTTATTTATCTGCCCCGAGATGTTTTCTGCTCTTTTCACGGTCAGGACATGCACTTTAGGGCATGCCTCCTAGAAAGGAACCCTTAATGGAACTATTCTCCTGGAAGATGTTTCTTACTAACCATGTAATATAACATAACTAGTTGGGCACTTGTGCGATAAAGCACTAATGACCCTACACGGTCTCCATGCATGCCCGTTTTTTCATAGCAAGAAGGTATTTGGACACACTCCGGACTCTAGGGTCCCGAGGTTGAAGCGAAAAGGTCGGCAAAGACAAGCGATCTACAATCCGGCTAGAAGGCATTTTACATGTCATTTTAAATCGTCGTCAAATCATTGTTGTACTCCTCAATCTCATCTAACGGGCTGTCTAATTCTGAGTCCGTTAGGAAATATAGCGGCCAACTCTACTTGGCGTACCACAACTCTCGAGGATCTCCTTCCCGCCGGACCCCAGAGTTTGACCTCGGCCATGTGGTTTGGATCCGCCTTCTTGTGCAGCGTCTTCACCATGGCCCGAGCCTCCTGGCACCTTGGCAATGAGGCGATATCTTCCATAAATGGAAGCTTGCCATGCTCCTGAAGCTTCTCCATAAGCTCTCCAAGGCCCTCGGGTAGGGAGGCAGACGACCATAAGGCACAGGCAGCGCCACTCGCCGCTGCCCGAACTTCGTTCGGCAGTTGCACCAACTTCGGGAAGTTGATCACCCGTTGAATCGGGAATTTCCTCCATGAGGCGACCTATGAGCACACCTCTGAGACACATTTTGTCAATTCGACTTCCTCGCCCGAACTCTTCTTTTCAAAGGAGTTTGCTCAAGCACTTCTTGTAGATGCCTTGGCAAGCCGCTGATTCTCCTTCACGGAGCCAAGCAGCTGGGCGAACACCCTTTAGCTCCTCTCCAAGCTGGGTGTGGGCGTCTTGGAGTTGTTCCTCTCTGCTTTGCACCTTCATAAGCACCCTCTGCTTGGCCTTTAGGTGGCGCGATGTGTTGCTTGTGGGATCGGTCCGGCAACATCTGCAATATCATTGTCAGTTGCTCATACGCCGCACACCGCTTATCTTTTTGAAATAATGTGTTACGGAGGGGTCTCTGTGTCTCCTCCACGGCTAGTGCGGCCTCAAGTTGGGCCTTGCACCCTTGTAGCTCTGAGACAATTGGGCATTTTTCTCCGTGAGATCCTGCATATCAAATGATCCTTAAATCAGTTATTTTAACTACTTTAAGTCTCGGGGGCTACTGCCATATACAACTATTAAAATCCTTTACCCGTATATCTTTTACATAATGCTCCGTGGCTCTGGTTAAACCATCTTGAGCGGCACGGAGGTGCGCATCTCCAGCGTTAAAGGCATTCAATGCCTCAGGGAAAACAGCGTCACGAAGAACTGTCCGTGGCGCCTATGATTCATGGCGCTCTCCACCTCAGACACAGTGGCGGAGGCACTGTCGGCATCCTCCGTTGGGAGTCTCGGCTCACGCCTCACGCTCGCCTCCGCTCCGGACCGGTGTTGGGCTGGCTGGCGGAGGCTTGGTTGGCAACCTCTCGGGCACCGATCCGTGGCGCTCTTTCTCTGGAAAAGTCATGAGCATTAATACACCTCCTAGGAATCTTTTTCCTAAACAACGATCATGAGCTATACCGTTGCGGTGGCGTTCGATTCGCACCGCACCCTCTTCCACCTATTTGGGCGGATGACCCTTGTTGGTCGGCCGCCCGTGAGTTTAACTTCCGCCTTGAAGGCACCTCTGCAAAGACACCATTGTATCGGTGGTCGGATATCATGCAAGGGCGAAGTAAAGGTGTCGGGACTCGGTCATAATTACAGGAAGCGGAGATAAGCGGGGTAGTCGGCCGTAATGGCGACTAGAGCATTATCCATGCTGAGTTGGTGGAACACCCGTCAAGTAGCTCCACCTTTATGTCGGATCCTCTTTGGGCCTTGGGTCAAGGATCTTCCGGATCCTCGGGTTGTGGAGCGGTGTGTATGCCCTCCACATCCGGCGCGATTCTGCGTCAAAATCATAAAGTAAGGCACTTAACTTTGAAAGCAGGTCGGATGAATAAACATCCGCTTACCCAGCTCGAGGGTTATTCATGCGAGAACCCATTCAATGGGCTCGTCTGGAGGAAGTCCTCCTTCTCCCCCTTATACAGGCGGACGGGATCTTCACGGATCATGACCGATCCGGCCCCTTGCGGCCATGGCGGGTGGCGTCATTCTCCCGTTGAAATCCCACATGGGGTGGCCCCTATATTGGAGTGGCTGCACCCTCGCATAATGCGTGGCCATGACTCCAATCATGGTCAATCCGGAATGGGCCACAACCTAATCCGGCCCATCAAATAATGGGCGCTCTGTCTTCCTCTGTTGAGGGCTCATGAGCGCCAACTTAGGCGTTTCTTGAGAGGCCTTGCTGAACTCCGGGAGGCCAATCGAGCCTGGGTCCGCGGTGGAGCATCTTCCACATAAAACCATTCCGAGGCGATCTTGGGCGCCTTCTTTGGGAGTTACGGATATATATCGGTCCGGCGATCGCCATATTTCGGCTCCGCCCACTTGATATATTGACCCCTCGTGAGAGCGAGTGCGAGGCAAAATAGTCTCTTCCACAGCGCAAAATGGGGCTCGATGCCCGGAACAGCTCGCAAAGAGCTCTGAAACCCGCAATGTGCAGAATAAGTAGGCGTGAGGTGATGAAGCTGAGTCCGTAGAACTCGAAGCCCTGGAGAAAGCGGATGTATAGAAACCCGAGCCTTATTAGATAAGGGACTAAGCACACCGCTCTCCTTTGGAGGGACTAGGGTGGCCTCGCACTTTCCACCTTTGTAGGTGGCCAGCCAGCTCGAGCAGGGACCATAAAGGCGGAGGAAGGTATCCCTCCGCTTGGGCGTCACCAGCTCGTTGTGCGGGACTGAACATCTCCTCAATCTCTGGCTGATGGCTAGGAGTGCGAGGAGGAGGCAGCGTCGACGGTCCATGATGGAGTGGATTTTTGGTCGAGCGCTCCGATGAGTACTTTCATGGAAGGAAGATGGTGTGATTTGGATCTGGATTCTTGCCTCTCTTATAGGAAGATTATTTGCGTGGCAGGGGTAAAATATGAAAATACCACGGCCTTTCGCATTAAATGCGACACGTGGAAGAGGCCATTATTGGGCATGGAAGCCAAGCGGCATAACATTTATAAGGAAGCGAACACTATTCGGCAAGCACAAAAAATTTGGAGGAGAAACGCCTTACAGCGCTTGAAGACAATGTCTGTATTTGGACTCGTCGTCATTGAAGCTTTGGTTAGGGAGCTCTTGAGGAGTCTGGACTAGGGGTGTCGGATAGCGGACTATCATCATCGGCGGACTCCAAGATTATGAAGATACAAGATTGAAGACTTCGTCCGTGTCCGGATGGGACTTTCCTTGGCGTGGAAGGCAAGCTTGGCGATCGGATATGTAGATCTCCTACCATTGTAACCCGACTCACATGTAACCCTAGCCCTCTCGGTGTCTATATAAGCGGAGGGTTTTAATCCGTGGGGCGAACAACCATTACAACAATCATACCATAGGCTAGCTTCTGGGTTTAGCCTCCTTGATCTCTTGGTAGATCCACTCTTGTACTACCCATATCATCAATATTAATCAAGCGAGGTAGGGTTTTACCTCCATCGAGAGGGCCGAACACAGGTAAAAACTGTCGTGTCTCTTGTCTCTGTTACCATCCGCCTGAGCGCTTGATTGAGACCCCCTACCGAGATCCATTTGGTTTTGACACCGACAAGCGGTGTATGGCTCCTTCTCCATACAAAACCTTAAAGGGCCATCTTCAAGCTGGCTTAGTAGCTGTTGTTGTATGAGAACTCCGCATAAGGTGATTATCATCCCTACTAGATCCATAATTTAGCGCACCACGATCTCAACCCGTCCTCCAAAATCTGATTGACTCTCTCGATCTATCCGTGCATGCTGCGGATGAAAGGCTGTCTTGAACTCTAGCCTAGTACCCAAAGTGTAGTGCGTTGATTCCAAAACTTTGAGGTAAGCTGTGTTCCTCTATCGATATGATGGTCCTCGAGAACTTCATGCGGACATACGATCTGGTCAAATATATCTTGGCCAACCGCACTTGTATAGGTGGTTTTCTTTGGGATAAAGTGAGCCACTTTGGTCAGCGAATCAACTACTAACCGAGATAGAATCATATCCCGATCGGGTTCTGGGAAATCTGGTGATGAAATCCATGCCAAGCTTATCCCACTTCCATTCGGGTATCAGCATAGGCTGTAGTAATCCTGCTAGTTTCTGATGCTTCGCCTTTACTCTCTGGCATACATCACTACGACTACATACTCCGCAATATCCTTCTTCATACCTGTCCACCAGAAATGCTCCTTCAAATCCAAATACATCTTGGTGTTTCCAGGGTGAATCGAGTATGGTGAGTCATGAGCCTCTTGAAGTATTTATTGCCTGATCTTGGGTACATGTACACTATCCTCGAACCATAAGATGTCGTGCTCATCCTTACGAAAACCTTTGGCCTTTCCTTTGCTCATCCTCTCTTTGTCATACTTCTGAGCTTCACGAATCTTCCCCAACAATGTGGTGAACTTCCATTCTTTGCAACAAAACCTTTGGGAACAATCTCAAGCGAAGTTCCACGAGATCCTCGGCTAACTCCTTTGGTAATCCCCCGCTTATGAGGGTATTCGTCCTTGTTTTATTTATGGTTGTGTCCTATTTCTCCACAAAGCATGTATGCACAAGGTTTCTTCATATCTTTTCCATAAGGCTTCAACCACGGGACACAAAGCGAGACCTTTGCGAGTCGACTTAAATTCTTCTCAAGTGGTTCAGCTTTGCCATCCATTTATGGTTTGATACATCCTCCACTTAGGAGTAGCACCTCCTTCAAAGCACTGAAGAGCATGTTGGGTCATATCCTTTCTGGCTATAAGGTTATTCTTCATGTGATCCCCTATGTTCTGAATCCATTTGGTCCATCTCCAATTGACTCATCGATCCAGAAAATATAAGCTCATCTCCATTCATCCTCTATTGGGTCCATGGGTTTTGGGGTGAGATAAGACAGATAGAGAGAGATACACACAAAGCAAACAATGGTTTTAAAAAGACAAATTTTTATTTGTGGCTGTCGGAAAAACACCAAACAAATGACAGCTCACAACGTCGCATCTAACGTAAGTGTATAACAGGGGTTTTGGTCTTCTAATGGTCAATAAATCTTCAAGGTCGTCAAACTCTTCAAGTCTTGGTCATGTCTCCGATGGCTTCTTCCAATCGTGCTTGTCCTTCTCAAGTTCCTATGCTAGATCTCTGTTGACACGAAATCTTTAGTGACATCCTTTAATATTTCTGGAGTTGCGTTCCAAACTTCTGGGTTCCAACATCGTTGGCATGAACCATGCCCTAATGTCCTTCAGTTCCTAATGGATCTCCGGTATCTCGAGGTCTTACTCCTCCAGCTTGGCTACTTTCAGCTTCAAGGTCATGAGTTCTTCACAAAATGCTCCCTTATCAAATATGACTTCCTAAAGTCCATCTTAAAATCCTTGATGTAATACTCCAGATCCTGGCGATACACCAGCTAAGGTTAAAACTGCATCCTTTGCTGAAAGATGCTCCATCAGCCTTCTACCATCCAATACTTCCAACGAAATGCACGCTTAACTCAGCACAGTGATAATAGCATCAGCGGGTGATGACATCACTGATAACCATGTTTCTGCCCTTGTCATTGCCATAAGCTATCATTCATAATTGATATCTCCTGGCTTAGGGTTTTCCTTGACGAAAACTTCAAGTTCTAATGCTCCATGTTCAGGTCTTTCTCCAACACACCTAGTCTTCATAGTCTTTATCCGTCGTAGTTTCCATCATTGTAATGCACGGTAAAATCCTCTTCATTCGAAGTGGTCTTAGTTGTCGATATCTAGTCCTTCTTGGAGTGGTCTCATCGGTCCAATCTTGAGGGTCGAAAGGGAAAGGGTATGGTCTCACTAAAGGGAATATTTGAATAAGCTCGGAAGAAGAGAGGTAAAAGATTCTTTTGAAAAGAAAGTTGTAGAGAAAAATCTTTCCTATGGGCTTGCAAGTTTCTAGGGTCACGTCCTACAGTCAACATGTGCTCTGATACCATTGTCGGTGTCAAAACCGGCGGATCTCGGGTAGGGGCTCCCGAACTGTACGTCTAGGCGGATGGTAACAAGAGACGAGGGACACAATGTTTTTAACCAGGTTCGGGCCCTCTCGATGGAGGTAAAACCCTACATCCTGCTTGATTAATATTGATGATATGGGTAGTACAAGAGTAGATCTACCACGAGATCAAGGAGGCTAAACCCTAGAAGCTAGCCTATGGTATGATTGTTGAGATGTATATTGGCCTACGGACTAAAGCCCTCCGGTTTATATAGACAGGAGGAGGCTAGGAATTACAGTCGGTTACAATGGTAGGAGATCTACGTATCCGTATCGCCAAGCTTTCCTTCCACGCCAAGGAAAGTACCATCCGGACACGAGCCAGAGTCTTCAATCTTGTATCTTCGTAGTATTGGAGTCTGGCGGATATTGATAGTTCCGGCTATCTGGACACCCCCTAGTCCTGGACTCCCTCAGTAGCCCCTGAACCAGTCTTCAATGACGATAAGTCCGGTGTGCATAATGTTCGGCATTGCAAGGCGGGTTCCTCCCTTGAATAATCCAGAGAAGATAATGAACACCAAGATAGTGTTCGGCTCTGCAAAAATAATTTCCACATTCCACCGTAGAGAGAATAAAATGTACACTTAGTTCAATCTGGCGGCGTATTACGGTAGCGTCATCACACCGCTACCAAGCCTTTGTTTGAATCGTTTTTCTTGTACCACCTCGGCACGTTTAGCGGCGGTTTCAGCAACGCGTCTGTCGGGCGAGATCGTGTTCCCCTTATTCAGGATTCTCATCAATACGTGCGTGGGTAACCCAACCGTTCCGTCGCCCGCCTCCTCTATCGAAGGGAATCTCAAGCAGTCCGCGGAGCGGCCCTTGGTATTTCTTCCCCTTTATAAGAGGACCAAGGCTGTCCTTGTTCTTCAATCTCGCATCGAATCTTTTCCCGCTCGGTTCCAACACGAGCCTCAGTTGGCGCCGGATCCTCAATCATGTCGGCTCCGACCTCCGGGGCGGTGGATGCCCTCCTCCGTCACGGAGGAGGACATAATGAGTTGCGTGAGGCCAAATGCACAGCCTCTGAGGTTTCGCCGCAGGTTGCTGTCCAAGGCGGCGGTGCCAGCCCGAGCCGGTGAATCGTCGTTTCGTATCCCACCTCCACGGGGTTTAGGCTTCCAGCGGATCGCCGTGAGAGGGCTCATGTTCTACTACGGGCTGGACTTTCCGACTTGGCTCAGAGTCTATACTCCATATCTCCGCATTCATTATCGTCTGCGAAGCCTTCCTCCGCGTCATCCCCACTTGGCCTATGGCTGAAGACCTTCAAGTGGGCGAAGATGGTTGGGGGCATCAGCGGAGTCTTGTGGCGACCATAAGCAGAAGGTCGGCGCCCGTGGCAGAGGCTCCTTCAAGAGGAACTTGGGCTGTGGCAGCGGGTGGTTCTATATCACCGCTCAAGGGCGTGAGGCAAAAGCCGCCGCCCTCATTCACTTGGGACCTCCGCCATGCCGATGTTGTGGGTCGACCAAGGGCTCAAGCGGGGCCGTCGAAGACATGCCCTCATTGCGGGGCGGTTCGAGATCTCGGCGAGGAGATCGACTGATCAAGGTGATCACGAGTTATGCTAGTCGGGCATCTTCTACCATGCAAGCGCCGTCCTCTCCGTCTATGGAATTCAACCCGAAGGACCTCGGATTCTCAACACTTCATGGGTGCGACACCCGTGGAGATGTACAAGTTGCTCTTGGACCCGCGGTGGCGTGTCGGTTGGCGAGATGCGAGGCCTAAGCGCGATCTCCGGATACTCGGGTAAGTAGCTCGAGTCCGGACATTACATTTACGTTCCTTTCTAGAGTTAGCATCCTTACCCTTTGTTCTTTACGAGGAATGGGTGGCGCGATCAAAGGCTGATAAGGTGTCGGCCCCCTCCCTCGAGACCGCCTTGGAGCCGTCTGGTCGAGAATGTTGGAGGTTGCTCCCCGAGAAGCGGCGGGGAAATAGAGGAGCTAATATTTAGCCCAAAGAGGCAGAAGAGGAGGAACTAAGAATCCCTCCCGAGGGAGAAGAGGACCGCCTCCGAAGATCCGAAGGCCAAAGCCCTAAGCGGGGCGAGATCTTCCACAGGGGTCGGCGCCGGAGATAATCGGACGCTTTAATCATCACCAAAGGATCGGCCCTCCAGTGAGCCGTGAGTATAAAGAGGAATTAATTAGTGAAATACCTTCATTTGCGCTTCCGTAGGTAACGAAGTATTTATATCGCGATTCGGATCTGCAGCCTTCTCGAGATGAGTTCATCTTGAGGACCTTCTTAGGAGATGATGGAGAAGCGATCGCCTCCATCCATGGCGCCACCGGATGAAGCGGCGAACCGAAGTGTCATCACGGAGGTATCCCGAGTCGGAGGGCGGAGGAGTTCGGCACCTACTAGTATCGGCGGGAGAAGCTGAAACATCTGCTTGAGAGGCGTCCATTTGAGAAGATCACCGTGCGTTAATGCGTATGGTGATTGGAAGAATTCGTCATTGGCGGTTGCCTAATACGCCATTAGTTTGCGGGCGGGATTTGAGGTATGCAATAATGATGCACCTTCATCTTTTAACAGTTTTGCATATAAAAATGCACCTGTATAGATAGTAGACCACGAGACTCGGTAGGTTGCCGGAAGCGACGGCGTCAGAGATCAAAATCTTAATCTCAAGTAATGAATACTTCCGTCCCTATCACGGTGGCGGATAGTCCGAGGCCAGCCGGACTAATGAGTTTGCGAATTAAATCGGCAACTTGCGTGGCGGATCTTGACATCGCGCTTGTCAATAGCGACTTGACGAGTCGCAAGGTAGATAAATTCTCCACAGTTTATTTGTTTAAGGGGGTCGAAGCCCTCTTCTGAAAAATTGTATGCTGTTATACAAACGGTGCTGCTGGTGTGGAGAGCCTTCGGGCCGAACTTGCTCGAGCTAAGGAGCAAGCCCGAAGGAGTGAAGCGTCTGCCTTGAAAGCGGCGAAGAGTTGAAAGCGAAAAGGCTGCGCCTTTGCCTAGCGAGGCGGAGGTGGCAATTGGCCATGAAGGTAAAAGATCTTGCCGACCGCTATGAGGCTCTTGAGAAGGCGCTTATCGGGCGGGAAGACTGAAGAAGGCCACCGCGAAGCCAAGGATGCCGCTCTGCAATGCGAGCCATGAAGGAGAGCTGCGCCGGGCGGAGAGATCGTGGTGGCAAGCCTATTACATTGCGTTGCGGTTTATGGATTCAAAGTATGCTCAATTTGGCGGTTGTGGAGTCCGGAGGATCCGTATATGGACTTAGCTGCAAGTGCGGTGATCTTGTTAAGCGCCGGGCGAGGGGATCACGAGATGGAAGAGCTGTATTGGTCTCAATTCCACAGTCCGGATCGCTCCCTTCCGTTGGCGGACGGTTGGCGAATGGGCGAGCTAAATAGATTGTCGGACTTGCCATGGTGACGCCGTGGCCCATATCGGCGAGAGAGGTCAAGGTGACGAGCTACTTGACTTCTGCAACAATTCCTTGGGCGGTGCGCATATAAAGGACATAAGCGGTCGGCTGCGCCGGTAGCGGATGGCTCTTGCCGTGTGAAGGCGCATTGTCGGAGATGGATGCCACCGCTGTTGCCGCCCGAGGTCGGATGAAAGCGGCTCCCTGCGAGCACTACCGAGAGAAGTCATCTTGCGGCGCTTCGTATAATAAATCGCGATGCTCGAAGAATGTAACGTTCAAATGAGCGCATTAGCTTATAAATTAATGATTATATTATAACTGCTTTTTATACTTGTCGTCCAAGTAAAACTTCTCTGTGCGGCCGTTTACATATACTTGTGTATAACTGAAAGATGGCAGTCTTGACATTACGCACAAGGTCTTTGGGGTGTTCGCATAAAAATAGCGTTTTCACACTTAGTCCGGCGTCTCGGTCCTTTTATAAGGAGGTGGTAGCGTAGCGAGCGAAGCAATCGGACTATAATGCTTTATCACTTTCACTTAGCGATGGAGCTCGAGGGTGGGGCTACGATATAGCCCTGGTGGCACCGCACATCTCCGGATTCGAGTGCGTATGTACTGACGGAAGCGGTCCTTCGTCAAGCGAAATTCTAAACATTCCGATAGTCGTCGAGTGGTTGACGGACTCTCTGTATCATGCGATCGGTTTTCGGCTTTCTCTCTTGAGGTGCTCGCCCAACGGCTGAGGGCACAATTGCAGTAGTTCTCCACGGTGCGCGTTAGCCGATGATCTGGAACATAAGGCAGCAAAACGAGGGCGGGCAAACCCAACATTTGACCAAAGACATGATTGAGCTGATGCATATAATGCCTAACTTTCGAGGCGCGAACACTCCCTAAGGTGTTGGTCTTTATAATAATGGGCGAAAGATGCCCTAAGCCCCTAGTGTAAAGATGCGGGCATGGTCTTGACAGGCCGATGCCAAAGCGTCGGGGCTCTGCTGGCTATAGGAAGAAACCAAGGAGAGTAACAACAAGAGAGCGATAAAAAAGGTCTGCGAGGTCTTAATCTGAAAAGAATCCTTGCAGCGGGTCCCATACGCGCGTCTGCGCTTGTGTCTCTGTTGCGCCGTTATCTTGGGCGGGTATGCGTTGTTCATCTGTAGAAAGAGAGAGCGTTTAGTTTTAGAAACAATTAAATGCGAAAAATATGTAAAATAAGAAATATAAATAATTAAAGCCAGGTTTATATGAAACGCGATTGTTTGTCTTGCGCAGCCACAGCGAAGGGTATGCGGCTAAAGAGCCCTAACTTCTTGAGGCGGATTCGTCTATCCGAGTCCGGGGTCCTTAAGTGACCCTCACACTGAAATGGCGCCCAGCGGACCGGGCATCTTGAGTGTAAGAGGCAGCGTAATGCGGTATGGCGTTAAGCGGACAAAGCCTTCGTCCGGGAGTGCTTGATATTCACTTTCAAATGGGGCGATATGAAAAATTAATTTTAGCGTCGACAATTGTTCAGCGATCGAACCGACTTCTAGTAATATAGAGCACATGCACTTGGCGTAAGGGCACTGGCGTCACTCCTTTGAAGGAAGTGCGGCTGTGTCGAATTTTGGTAGGGTCTATCCCCATCCTGCGGATTGTGTTTGAATATAGCGAGGTTTAAGTCACTGCCTCCGTCCATTAGGGCGTTAGTAAGTGTAATCCGTCTATTATGGGATTCAATATCGAAGTCCGTCCGCATTTGAGCAGCTTGGAATAGTCCGGTGGTGAAAGTGATTGGTTTTGATGTCCAATCTTTATGGCTGCTTTGGGTTGGACCGTGCGAAGCTCTTTTAGGAAGTGCCACCCAATTTTCCGTGTGATCACATGAAGTGATTTTCTTGCTTTGACCCCTTGTAGGAAAGTCTTTTGTTTTCGGTGCCCTGCTGGTGGGGTTTATCTTCTTAAGCAGCGTCGAGCCTTGTGTTCGGCATTTAGTCGGCGGACTGTTTAAAAACAACAATCTCTGTGGGTGTGATTTGCGAGCCTTAAAGTCTTGTGGATTTGACATATCCGACCCAAAATTTTGTTTAAGCTGGACAATTCGTCCTTTGTCATCCTTGAGTGGCTGTGTTTTAGTATTGGGCATAAGCTTTTGAATCCGGCGTTATTTGCGCGCTCTTTGGGCCTTTCTCTTTATTCGTATTTGTTCTTTTACTGTAGTGATTTCCGTTCCATCCTTATCTCGGATGTACTTGGGTGTTGGTCTTTGCTTCTTGCTAGCCAGCTATCCTCTCCCGCCTGAAGCGGGTCATGAGGCTTGTTAGTGCGGACATTGTCCTCGGTTTCTCTTGACCGAGGTGCTGTGAAACCATTCGTCTCGGACATTGTGCTTGAAAGCTGCTAAGGCTTGGCGTCGGACGATCGACTATTTAGTTCTTTTGGTAGGAACCTGTTCCGAATTTCATGGCTGACTCTTGGGCTGTTGGTGATATGACTTAGATCATCGCATCCAGGAGGCGGACATAAGTCCCTTGAAAATTTGCTCTATGGCGTCCTCGAGCTCTTCCCAACTTCCAGAGTGTTTTACGGGAGGCTTTTGAGCCAATGGCGGGCTGGCCCTTTGAGCTTGAGGGTAGATATTTTATGGCGTGGAGATCGTCTCCTCGGCCATGTGTATATCAGATATATAATCTTCTATCCAGACTCGAGGTCTATTGTTCCATCGTAGGCCTCTATGTTTATGGGTTTAAACCTGCTTTGAATTCATGGTCCGGCACCTCATCGGTGAAACATAGTGGGTGTCTGGCGCCCATGCCTTGTATGTGCCGCTATCACGGACACTTAGCGTGTTCCCTTGCTTCTGGGGCCTTCTTTTTGGGTCGTAGATGGACCTAGCTGGGCCATTTGTTGTGGAGGCTCTATGGCCTCTTCGTCGGTCTGGTAGCAGCTTACGCTTGGGTAGCTCTTGATTGGTGGCCATTGCCGTGTTTATCTGCGGTTTTGAGTACTTTGCTCCATCTTATTACGAGCATGTCTTCCGCTGTTTTGAGCTTCGCTTTTCCTTCTTGAGGCTTCTTGCCGTGGCGATGAGCCTGCGCTTAAAAAGCTCTTGTTAAGCCGGGGTCCTCGGCGCGGCGAGTTTGTAAATCATTGAGGCTTGCCGTCTTGGAGGAGGTATATAGTTATGATCCTCGACCTCTTAAATGCCGCCCTTTCATGAGGCTTGTACGCATCCTCTGCGTTGAGTCTTCTTTGGAGGGTTGTCTTCGGCACTCTACGGGGTATTGTTATCTCTTGTCTGGAATCTCTATTCTTTACGTGGCGAGGATTTAGGCGGCGCCGTTGGGCCGGCGTTTGGGCTTCTTCTTTAAAAGTCTGCCTCCGCTGCTTCTTCGCCATCCCTTCTTTTGGGGTATCCACCATGTATCGTCATATGGAGGTGGCCTTCGGTGCCTGTGGCGCTGGTTCTGATAAATCTCGGCATAAATGCGTCCATAGTGTCGATGTCTTGGTCGTAGTCTAACATGTCGGTTAGATCCTCGGCAGTGGCTACAAAGTGGGTGGTGGGTGGGCTCTGAATTTCTTCGTCGTCCGTACTCCAACCATCCTAGCCATAGTCCGGCTAGGACTCTCCCGATAACGAGAGATGCTTTAATGAATTTAGGATATCGCCAAAAGCGAGTGTTGGAATATGTCATGGTGGTGAATTCCATAACGGCGCCCAATCCGAATTGATTGGTAGGCGCGGGAGGTTGGTCGGCAAGGAGTCGGCGCCTCAGATTCACGAGTTTATGAGGACAAGATTGGTGTTGGCTCCATCGCCGTGGATGTTGAAGCCCCTAGGCGGCGTCTATCCGCCGACCCTTGATCTGGCGATCGGCTCGGGCTAATGGCGAAGCTAATCCATGTCTGACCACCAAAGGCCTTTGTCCGGTGGCGAGCTAGATCATGCCATCGTCACCTTGCGGCGCGCTCGGCTGTGGCTCGAGTCCATCGAAGATCAAGTCTCCATGGACATCGGCCGTGAAGTTTAAGCTTCCAAATCGACTGGCGGCGGGCGTAGCTTTCGATCTGCTCGGATGGCCAGAGAATTGGCTGCGGCGCAAAAGCCGCGAATCTGAAGATCTGTCCAGGGAGAAAAGTCTCACCACGGACAGCGTTGCTGGTTGAAGATGCCATCAAGCCTATCGGTGGCGACACGGAGGAACTCTCAATGAAAGCACCAATGTCGATTGTCAAAACCGGCGGATCTCGGGTAGGGGTCCCGAGCGTGCGTCTAGGCGGATGGTAACAAGAGATGAGGACACAATGTTTTTACCTGGTTGGGCCCTCTCGATGGAGTAAAACCCTACGTCCTGCTTGATTAATATTGATGATATGGGTAGTACAAGAGTAGATCTACCACGAGATCAAGGAGGCTAAACCATAGAAGCTAGCCTATGGTATGATTATTGAGATGTATATTGGCCTACGGACTAAAGCCCTCCGGTTTATATAGACACCGGAGGAGGCTAGGGTTACACAGAGTCGGTTACAATGGTAGGAGATCTACGTATCTGTATCGCCAAGCTTGCCTTCCACGCCAAGGAAAGTACCATCCAGACATAAGCCGGAGTCTTCAATCTTGTATCTTCGTAGTATTGGAGTCCATCGGATATTGATAGTCCGGCTATCCGGACACCCCCTAGTCCAGGACTCCCTCAACCATCTTGTAGCGACCCGACCCAAATGGATCAAGTCTCTGTGCTTAAGTGTCATCCTTGGATCGGTATCTTTGACACACGATACTCGAGGATTTATAACAAGGTAAATCACATGTATAAAATAGCGTAAATACTATTACCTCAATCCAAAATAGCGGAAGTAATAAGGTTGTGGATTCCCATCAACACCAGCGGCAAAGTTGAGTATAGGAATCGTAACCCTAACGTATCACTTACTCATCGTGAATCTGCAACATGAGGCGTTGCAGCCACAAAGGTCGATTACATTGAATATCTTGGCAAATTCACCGTGAAACAATGATAAAAGGCTATCACTACATGCATATTTGGCTGGTGGAAAAGCTCTATAGTTCTGAGTTTTCGTAAAGCCAATTTTTCCATAATGCAAAGGAATAAATTTATTTAACTATCATGGTGGTTGTTAAACATTGAGAATGGTTGTGACATTCTCAATCCCAATTAAAAGTACTCATTAACAACCCAACAATATTAATTTAAAGTAACATGATGAGATTCACATGATGATCCAAGTACTAGATACTCAAGATGTCCATAACCGGGGACACGACTAACCATGATTAGTTTATACACTCTGCAGAGGTTTGCGCACTTTTCCCCAAATGACTCGATCTCCTCCGTTTGGTTTCTACTTTTACATGGTGTTTGAAAGCGGATGACCGAGACATAGTCTTTCAGAAGTGCTTGCACCTTAATTAAAGGGTAGACCGTACCAACCTACATCCCCTACATCTGCTAGTCTACCCTGTAAGAGTTCGCTCGACTTAGTCAACTATGCTAGAGCCCATAATAGCATGTGGCTGCACACGTAAGTTTCTAGTTTGAAAAATCTCATGATCCCTTTGAGCCTGGGTGGCGGTCCGAATTAAAATAGGCAAGTCCTGGAAACCAGGTGCCTCAATCCACCCAGATGTGTCTTTAAGTTGCCACCTTAAATAAACCATTAATTTAACAAACTCACATCTGTCATGGATACACTCACCCAATCCACGTCTACTAGCATAGCATGGAATAATAAGCAAACGTAGAAGTAACTCCCAAAGGTTTGATAATAAAACAGGTAATAGGTACTACCTCGTCTACTTCCCAAAACTCACAATTTATTTCAGATCCTAATCATGCAATTGTTTGAGGGTTGATCTAATGCATAAAACTGGGTAGTAGAAAAGGTATGATCAAAGTGTGAACTTGCCTGCAATGTTGATGAAGATGATGATTCGCACTCATAACCTCTGATAGATCTACTCGTCACTCTCCGGTCAATCTATCGTGAGCAAGCAATTGTAACCACACATAAGCAATCACTCAAAAGATCGGGAAGAACGAAAAACAATTCGGAAAAACATCAAATCCAAACAAATAACTCTTGCAACACAAAACAATTTCTAACAGTACCAAAATTATGTGAATTTGGACTTATCAGAAAGTTTAGGTCAAGAGCTTGATTTGCAAAAGAATCAACTCAAGCGGAGTTATAAAACTCAAATTACGATCAAGCGAAGTTCAAATACTAAACTGTTTGAAATTCAAATTTTAAACTGTCAAAAACATGTTTAAGTTGTTTATCTGGATAGAGGAGATCGTAACGAAGACGTGGGCATTGGCTTCGTTGGATTTGGATAAATGAGCAAGAAGTTGTGCTAAAAAGAAGATCAGGGACTAAACTATAAATAAAATACTCACAGATGAGTCCCTGGCCGAAATTAAAAGAAAAGATAAAAACTAAAGAATGAACATTCGTTACAGAATGCTAACAAACAAAAATGGTTAAGCTGGGACCTAAGTAACGACGACCACTAAATAGATCTAACTAAAAGGAAAAACGGTTTAAGATAAAACCAAGGAAAACCAAGCGATTAGGCCGGACAGGCGGTTTTACCGGCTAAGCGGGGTTGGCGGCAGTCAGCCGAGGCGGGCAGCGGCTCGGTGGTGCTCGGCGTGGCCGTGGGGTCGGGAAAAGCGGCCGGCATAGCAGTGGCGATGGTGGTGGCGGCGTGATCGAAGCGGCAGTGGAAATGGCGGTGGTGGATCTCGCCGGGCGGCGGTTTCCGTGTGTGGCGAGAGGTCTGTGTGGCCTGAAAAAAAGAGAGGAGTCGGGCGGAGGATTTATAGGAGGCGGCGGCGGTGGCGTGGAGGAGGGCCAAGGCGGCGGGGTGGCGGGTGGGTCCGCAATGGCCTGCACCGGCGTCTGGCAGCCGGACTCCAGCCTGGAGCTTCGAGGGCAGGCGCTTCATGGCTTGGCAATGAAAGTGAGCCTTAACTTTGGCGGGAGGCTAGGCCGCCCAGTTCGGCTAAAAAGTTTTTTAACAAATTTTCAGAAAATAAAATAAAACCAAAATAAATAAATAAAAATACTATAGGCATATAATATATCAGAATCTTGAGAAAAAGATTTTCTCTGACGTGGACATTTTATAGAGTCAAATAAAATCGCACAAAATCAAATAAAACAAAAGTGCTTACGCCTAGTAAAATCCGGTAAAAATCATTTTAAAAATACCAAAATTAATTCAAATTTATTTCTCTCCAATTTTACGATGTAGGAATCATGTTACCCTATTTTCCATATATTTTATTTTTGGAGAAAAATAATTTGAATAAAACTCAAATAACTCCAAATTGAGAAATAAATTGAAAAGAACTTTGGATTTAATTCTTTGAAACTCCCAACTCATATTTCATATGTTTTGAAGAAGTCATTTTATCTTCTCTCATGAAAATCATTGAGTTGCTTGAAGTTTATGAATTGGAAATAATTTCAAATGAAATTCAAATATTTTCAACACCCCTTGTTGTTTAAATAAATGGAAGAAGTCATGTCATCTTCTCTGTAGGGTTTTGTGGTGAAAAGAATTTGAATTCATGGAGATTACAAATGCAAAATGAAAGTTTGGGAAAGTCCTTTTATTCCCTCTCATTTAACTTTCAAAAAGTTTTGAATTGCACTCAATTTCAGTCAATCAATGAAACAATCAAACAAAACTATCTATTTATTATAACATTCCAAAATTAAGAATTTTGGGATGTTACAAGAGGCCCCCTTCTTCTTCTTCCTTGACCTCCTCCCTAGATGGGGGAAGGGTTTCCCCTCTGGTCCTTGGCTCCCATGGCGTGGGAGGCGAGAAACCCCTCGAGATTGGATCTATCTCTCTGTTTCTGCATTCTCAGATTCTACCCCATCACCGTTTCTTTAATATCCGGAGATCCGTAACTCCGATTGGGGTGAATCTTTCGCCCAGATTTTTCTCGTAAAATTAGCTTTCTTGCGGCAAAAGAAGAGCGTCAACCGCCTTATGGGGGGCCCAGGAGAGTCTAGGGCGCGCCTGCCTCCCTGGGGCGTGCCCCTATCTCCTAGCCCCCTCGGGCACCGTCTCGCGTAGATTTTACTTCCCAAAAATCATAAATATTCAAAATAATTCTCCGTCCTTTTTTATCCCGTTTGGACTCCGTTTGATATTGGGTTTCTGCGAAACATAAAACATGCAACAGACGAGGAGGCGGCTTTGAGCCTTTGGATCAATATGTTAGTCCCAAAAATAGTATAAAAGTTGCCAAAAATATATAAAAGTTGAATAATATTGTCATGGAACAATCAAAAATTATAGATCTGACGGAGCGTATCGGACCTCTAACATACTACAAACACCAAAAACTACTTGCAACTCACAGACAGGAGGACAAAGGCGGGTAATAAGTCGAGAAGGTTAATTAAGGATCCCAATGAGTGGTAGTAGCTGTTCATGGATCACAAATAAAGAACTTCGAGTTCGAGGGCGACTTCAATGAGACAACCCACCATGTGCTCCTACATGGCCTCTCACGCTACCTTTACCGTCGTGTTCACACTTAGCTCCCAACAGTAGGACATGTTCACAACTTTCCAATTCATCCCCGATGAATCAGACCTGACTCAACTCTAAGCGATGGCGAGGCATGACAAAAACCATGAATGAGTAGGCACATCAGGGTCCATACAACTCCTACTCATGCTAGTCGTTTCATCTATTCTTGTGGCAATGACATGCCATGCGAGAGGAAGGGGTTCAACTACGCATCATGTAACAAGATGAATCGTTGTTGTCCTAATGTAGTAAAGAAAGCGGGAGGCGAGAGAGTGGGATTATGTCGGAATGAACAAGGGGTTTTTGCTTGCCTGGCACTTCTGAAGATAGTATAGCTCTTCATCGATGTCATCGATCTCATCATCGGAACCACGTCTACTAAGAGGGGACAAATACCAGCAATAGAGATGGAACACAATCAATGCAGTGCAACAATATGTTGCATGATCTTGATATGGCAATGTGCTGTGATTTGAGCTAATGCATCTAGCAATGATTTAAATGAAGTTGATTTGAACCTAAGATTCAAATTCAAACTCCATATGTGATGGTTTAAATGCCCTTTATTTGATTTGCTCCAAACATTAGCCAAAAGTTGTTCTAACATGCATGAAAATGGTACAGATAGATAGATTGGATTTTTTGATCAGTTTTCGTATAGAAATCTTTTCATTTGGAGTTATAGATTAATTTCTATGATTTTTTGAAGTTTTAAACATCTTCTGGAATTTCATGGATTAAATTTAATCCAGAAAATGATTTACTGCGTCAGCATTGTGTAAGCATGACATCAGCGAGTCAACTGAGGCTGACCAGATCAAACCTGATGTGTGGGGTCCACAAGTCAGTGACACAGGGGCTAATCTCGGTCGAACCAGTATTGGCGGAGTTGACGATGGTTGGGCCTTGTCGATGTCTATTAGGGGGTGCTTAGCTGGCGGGGGTTAGCACTAATGATGGCCACATCAGCCGTCGCCGGAGCCTGGCCAGCGGCGACCAAAACGATGATGAGCTCTGGCGGTGGTTTAGCTGAGGAGCCTTTGAGGAGGAGCTCTTGCTCGTCGCATCAAAGGACGGACGAGGCAGCAGGGGTGGTTGGAGTTAGCGGCGAGCTCGTGGCGGCGGCCGGAGTGCGGTGGTGGCGAGTCTTTGGGTTAGAGCTAGCGAGGCGAAACAAAGCGAGGCGGAGCAGCAATTATGGTGCTCGAGAGCACGATAAGCGACATCACGGGTCGAGGAGGCTCGGCGGCAGCAGGTCCGGCGGCCGTGGCGGACCGTGAGCTATCTTTGGTGGCGAGGAATGGTGCTACGACGAAATCGAGCGAGAGGACGGAGGGGAAAATAAGAGGAGCTCACGGCGGACACGCGGAGCAGATTAGTGCTACCTCTTAAGCTTGCGTTGGTTTTCCCTTGAAGAGGAAAGGGTGATGCATCAAAGTAGCATAAGTATTTCCCTCAGTTTTGGGAACCAAGGTATCAATCCAGTAGGAGACGACGCACAAGTCACCGAATACCTACACAAACAATCAAGAACTTGCAACCAACACGATAAAGGGGTTGTCAATCCCTTCACGGTCACTCGCAAAAGTGAGATCTGATAAAGATAATAGAGTAAATATTTTTGGTATTTTTGATGTACAGATTGGGAAGTAAAGATTGAAAAATAGTAAACGAGATTTAATAATATGGGAAAGAGACTTTAATATAATGGAAAAGAGACCTACGGGCCAAAAGTTTCACTAGTGGCTTCTCTCGAGATAGCATGTATTATGGTGGGTGAACAAATCACTACCGAGCAATTGATAGAAAAGTGCATAATTATGATGACATCTAAGGCAATGATCATGAACATAGGCATCACGTCCGTGTCAAGTAGACCGACTCACCTTTTGCATCTACTACTATTACTCCACACATCGATCAACATCCGGCATGCATCTAGTGTATTAAGTTCATAAGAGCGAATGCGCATTAAGCAAGATGACATGATGTAGAGGATAAACTCAAACAATATGATATAAACCCCATCTTTTTATCGTTGATGACAACAATACAATATGTGCCTTGCTGCCCTATTTTCACTAGGAAAGGACACATAAGATTGAACCCAAAGCTAAGCACTTTTCCCATGGAAAGAAAGATCAATCTAGTAGGCCAAACTAAACCGATAATTGAAGAGACATGGAAAGATATCAAATCATGCATATAAGAGTTTAGAGTAGAACCAAATAATACCCATAGATAATCTTGATCATAAATTCACAATTCATCGGATCTTGGCGGACACACATAAAGAGTATTACATCGAAGAGATCTCCAAGAACATCGAGGAGAACTTTGTATTGGGAATCAAAGAGAGAAGAAGCCATCTAGCTAATAACTATGGACCGAAGGTGCAGTGGTAAACTACTCACGCTTCATTGGAGATGCAATGGTGTTGATGTAGAAGCCCTCCGTGATCAAATCCCCCTCTGGTATATCACCGGAAAAGGCCCCAAGATGGGATCTCACGGGTACAGAAGGTTGCGGCGGTGGAAAAGTGGTTTCGTGGCTCCCCCTGATGTTTTTAGGGTATAAAAGTATATATAAGCGAGAGAACTAGGTCGGTGGAGCTACAAGGAGCCCACGTGGGTGGGGGGCGCGCCTACCCCCTAGGAATCAACACTCACGATTTTTGTCTATTCTGGCCCGTTTCATGGACTATTACTCACCGTTTTGGGGTCCCGAAGCGTTTTCAACGGTTGTTAAAACCCAAGGTGGACTTATGTGTCGGTCATCAACTATCATAGTTTAGGCCGATTCTAGCCCGTTTTGGACTATTACTCACCGTTTTGGGGTCCGGGTGATTTCCATGGTTGTGAACCCCAAGGCCGATTTGGGCGTTTACGTGCACTATTACTCGGCGTTTTGGGGTCCCAAGCGATTTCCATGATTCACGATCCCGGGATGTGTTTACGTGACTATCGTCAACACTCACAGTTTTGGCCAATTCTGACCCGTTTCGTGGACTATTACTCAACATTTTGGGATCCCAAAGCGATATCCATAGTTGCTAAACCCCAAGGTGTGCTTACATCTCGGTCATCAACACTCACATTTTGGCGATTACGGCCCGTTTAGTGGACTATTACTCCTTTGTTTTGGGGTCCTAGAGTGATTTCCACGATTAACGAACCCTGAGGTGCGTTTACATGTCGGTCATCAACAATCGCGATTTTTGTTGATTCTGACCCATTTCGTGGACTATTACTCACCGTTTTTGGTCCCAAAGTGATTTCCATAGTCGTCGAACCCCAAGGTGTGCTTACGTGTTGGTCGTCAAGAAACATAATTTGGGCAAATTCTGCGTCGTTTCTTGGACTATTACTCACTGTTTTGGGGTCCCGGAGTGATTTCCACGATCAACGAACCCGGGGTGCATATACGTGTTGGTCATCAACACTTGCGGTTTTTGTCTATTCTGGCCCGTTTCATGGACTATTACTCGCCGTTTTGGGGTCCCGAAGCATTTTCAATGGTTGTTAAACCCCAAGGTGCACTTACGTGTCGATCATCAACAATCGCAGTTTGGGCCGATTCTGGCCCGTTTTTGGACTATTACTTAGCGTTTTGGGGTGCCGGAGTGATTTCCACGATTGACGAACCCTAGTGTGCATTTATGTGTCGGTCATCAACACTCACGATTTTTATTGATTCTGACCCGTTTCGTGGACTATTACTCACCGTTTTGGGGTCCCGAAGCGATATCCATAGTTGTTAAACCCCAAGGTGCCCTTACGTGTCAGTCATCAACACTCACAGTTTTGGCCGATTCTGGCCCGTTTCATGGACTATATACTCACTATTTTGGGGTCCCGGAGTGATTTCCACGACTGATGAACTCCGGTGTGCGTTTACGTGTCGGTCATCATCACTCGCGCTTTTTGTCGATTCTGGCCCGTTTCATGGACTATTACTCACCGTTTTGTGTTCCCAAAGCAATTTCCACGATTGACGAATCCTGGGGTGCGTTTACGGGTCGGTCAACAACACTCACAGTTTTGGCCGATTCTGGCCCGTTTCACGGACTGTTACTCATTGTTTTGGGGTCCCGGAGTGATTTCCACGACTGATGAACTCTGAGGTGCGTTTATGTGTCGGTCATCAGCACTCGCGATTTATGTCGATTCTAGCCCGTTTCATGGACTATTACTCACCATTTTGTGGTCCCAAAGCGATTTCCATGATTGACGAACCCCGGTGTGCGCTCACGTGTCGGTCATCAACACTCACAGTTTTGGTCAATTCTGGCCCATTTCATGGACTGCTACTCACTATTTTGGGGTCTCGGAGTGATTTCCACGATTAACGAACCCGGGTGCGTTTACGTGTCGGTCATCAACACTCGCGGTTCTTGTTGATTCTGACCCGTTTCGTGGACTATTACTCACTGTTTTTTGGTCCAAAAGCGATTTCCAGGGTTGTTAAACCCCAAAGTGTGCTTACATGTTGGTTGTTAAGACTCGTAGTTTGGGCCGATTCTGGCCCATTTCTGGGACTATTACTCAGTTTTGGGGTCCCGAAGTGATTTCCATGATTGACGAATCCCGGTGTGCGTTTACGTGTCAGTCATCAATAGTCACAATTTTGGCCGATTCTGGTCCGTTTCGTGCACTATCACTCAGCGTTTTGGGGTCCCAGAGCGATTTCCACGATTCTCGATCCTAGGGTGTGTTTACGTGTCCGTCGTCAACACTCACAGTTTTGGCCAATGCTGACCCGTTTCGTGGACTATTACTCACAATTTTGGGGTCCCCAAGTGATATACATAGTTGTTGAACCCCAAGGTGCGCTTACGTGTCGGTCATCAACACTCACATTTTTGGCCGATTCTTGCCCATTTCGTGGACTGTTACTCACTGTTTCGGGGTCCTAGAGTGATTTCCATGATTAACGAACCCCAGGGTGCATTTACGTGTCCGTCATCAACACTCGCGGTTTTGTCAATTCTGACCCGTTTCGTGGACTATTACTCACTGTTTTGTGGTCTCAAAGTGATTTCCATGGTCGTCGGACCCCAAAGTGTGCTTACGTGTTGGTCGTCAAGACACACAGTTTGCGCCGATTCTGGGCCGTTTGTTGGACTATTACTCACTGTTTTGGGGTCCCGGAGTGATTTCCACGATTGACGAACCCGGGATGAGTTTAGGTGTTGGTCATCAACACTCGCGGTTTTTGTCTATTCTGGCCCGTTTCGTGGACTATTACTCACCGTTTTGGGGTCCTGAAGCGTTTTCCATGGTTGTCAAACCCTAAGGTGCGCTTACGTGTCGTTCATCAACAATCGCAGTTTGGGCCGATTCTGGCCCGTTTTTTGGACTATTACTCACCGTTTTGGGATCCTGAATTGATTACTACGATTGACGAACCCTAGCATGCGTTTACGTATCGCCATCAACACCTGCGATTTTATCGATTCTGACCCATTTCGTGGACTATTACTCACTGTTTTGGGGTCCCGAGTGATTTCCACGATTAATGAACCCCGGGGTGCTTTTACGTGTCGGTCATCAACCCTCACAGTTTTGGCCGATTCTGACCCTTTTGGTGCACTACTACTCTCTATTTCGGGGACCCAGCAGATTTCCATGATTAAAGAACCCTGGGGTGTGTTTACGTGTCGGTCATCAACACTCATAGTTTTGGCCGATTCTGTTCCATTTCGTGGACTGCTACTCACTGTTTCGGGGTCTCGGAGTGATTTCCATGATTAACGAACCCAGGGTGTGTTTACGTGTCGGTCATCAACACTCGCGGTTTTTGTAGATTTCGACCCGTTTCATGGACTATTACTCACCGTTTTGGGGTCCCAAAGCGATTTCAAGGGTTGTAGAACCCCGAAGTGTGCATACGTGCTGGTCGTTAAGACTCGCAGTTTGGGCCAATCCTGGCCCATTTCTCTGACTGTTACTCAGTTTTGGGGCCCCGAAGTGAGTTCCACGATTGACGAACCCCGGTGTGCATTTACGTGACAGTCATCCACACTCACAATTTTGGCCAATTCTGGTCCGTTTCGTGCACTATTACTCAACATTTTGGGGTCCCAGAGCGATTTCCATGATTCTCGATCCCCAGGGTGTGTTTACGTGTCCGTCGTCAACACTCACAGTTTTGGCCAATGCTGACCCGTTTCGTGGACTATTACTCACTGTTTTGGGGTCCCGAAGCGATATCGATAGTTGTTGAACCCCAAGGTGCGCTTACGTGTCGGTCATCAACACTCACATTTTGGCCGATTCTGGCCCGTTTCATGGACTATTACAAACTGTTTTGTGGTCCCAGAGTGATTTCCGCGATTAACGAACCCCGGGGTGCGTTTACGTGTCGGTCATCAACACTCGCAATTTTTGTTGATTCTAACCCGTTTCGTGGATTATTACTCACCATTTTGTGGTCCCAAAGTGATTTCCATGGTCGTCGAACCCTAAGGTGTGCTTACGTGTTGAGTCGTCAAGACCATGATTTGGGCGATTCTCACCCGTTTCTTGGACTATTACTCACCATTTTGGGATCTCAGGGTGATTTCCACGATTGACGAACCCGTGATGCGTTTATGTGTTGGTCATCAACACTCGTGGTTTTTGTCTATTCTGGCTCGGTTCATGGAGTATTACTCACCGTTTTGGGGTCCTGAAGCGTTTTCCATGGTTGTCAAACAAGAAGGTGCGCTTACGTGTCGGTCATCAACAATCGTAGTTTGGGCCGATTCTGGTCCGTTTTTTGGACTATTACTCACCGTTTTGGGATCCCGAATTGATTTCTATGATTGACGAACCTTAGTGTGCGTTTGCTTGTCGGTCATCAATACCAGCGTTTTTATCGATTCTTACCCGTTTCATGGACTATTACTCACCGTTTTGGGGTCCCGAGACGATTTTCATAGTTGTTGAACCCCAAGGTGCGCTTACATGTTGATCATCAACACTTTCGGAGAATTGGCGATTCTTGCCCGTTTCATGGACTATTACTCACTGTTTTGGGGTCCCGGGTGATTTCCACGATTAACGAACCCCGGGGTGTGTTTACGTGTCGGTCATCACCCTCACAGTTTTGGCAGATTCTGACCCGTTTCATGGACTACTACTCACTATTTTGTGGTCCCAAGAGATTTCCACGATTAAAGAACCCTGGGGTGCGTTTACGTGTCGATCATCAACTCTCATAGTTTTGGCCGATTCTAGCCCATTTCATGGACTGTTACTCACTGTTTTAGGGTCTCGGAGTGATTTCCATGATTAATGAACCCAGGGTGCGTTTACGTGTCGGTGATCAACACTCGCGATTTTTGTCGATTCCTACCCGTTTCATGGACTATTACTGATCGTTTTGTGGTCCCAAAGTGATTTCCGGGGTTGTCGAACC
The DNA here is from genome assembly GCA_021437245.1 of Aegilops speltoides. NCBI lineage: Eukaryota > Viridiplantae > Streptophyta > Magnoliopsida > Poales > Poaceae > Aegilops > Aegilops speltoides. The sequence continues at coordinate 12,204,906 of CM038144.1, forward strand.
CCGAAGTGTGCATACGTGCTGGTCGTTAAGACTCACAGTTTGGGCCGACTTTGGCCCGTTTCTTGGACTATTACTAAGTTTGGGGGTCCCTAAGTGATTTCCACGATTGACGAACCCCGGTGTGCATTTACGTGTCAGTCATCAACACTCACAATTTTGGCCGATTCTGGTCCATTTCATGCACTATTACTTAGCGTTTTAAGGTCCCAAAGCGATTTCCACGATTCACGATACCCGGGATGTGTTTACGTGACTGTCGTCAACACTCACAGTTTTGGCCAATTCTGACATGTTTCATGGACTATTACTCACCGTTTTGGGGTCGGCGATATCCATAGTTCTTGAACCCCAAGGTGTGCTTACGTGTTGTCATCAACACTCACATTTTAGCGATTCTCGGCGTTTCATGGACTATTACTCCTGTTTTGGGGTCCCGGTGATTTCCACGATTAACGAACCACGAGTGCGCTTACGTGTCGGTCATTAACACTCGCGATTTTTGTCGATTCTGACCCGTTTCGTGGACTATTACTCACCGTTTTGTGGTCGCAGAGTGATTTCCATGATCGTCGAACCCCAAGGTGTGCTTATGTGTTGGTCGTCAAAAACGAAGTTTGGGCAGATTTTGGCCCGTTTCTTGGACTATTACTCACTGTTTTCGGGTCCCGGAGTGATTTCCACGATTAACGAAGTTGTGGTGCATTTATGTGTTGGTCATCAACACTTGCGGTTTTTGTCTATTCTGGCCCGTTTAATGGACTATTCCTCGCTGTTTCGTGGTCCAGGAGCGTTTTCAATGGTTGTTAAACCCCAAGGTGCACTTACTTGTCGGTCCTCAACAATCACAGTTTGGGCCGATCCTGGCCCGGTTTTGGACTATTACTCACCATTTTGGGGTCCCGGAGTGATTTCCACGATTTATGAACCCTAGTGTGCGTTTACGTTTCGGTCATCAACACTCGCGATTTTTATCGATTCTGACCCGTTTCGTGGACTATTACTCACCGTTTTGGGGTCCCAAAGCGATATCTATAGTTGTTAAACCCCAAGTTGCGCTTACGTGTCGGTCATCTACACTCACAGTTTTGGCCAATTCTGGCATGTTTCATTGACTATTACTCACAGTTTTGGGTCCCAAAGCGATTTCCAGGGTTGTCGAACCCCAAATTATGCTTATGTCTTTGGTCGTTAAGACTACATGATTAGGGCGATTCTGGCCCGTTTCTTGGAAATATTACTCGGTTTTGGGGTCGAAGTGATTTCCACGATTGCGAACCCGGTGTGCATTTCGTGTCGATCATCAACACTCACAATTTTGGCCGATTCTAGTCCGTTTCGTGCACTATTACTCAGCGTTTTGGGGTCCTAGAGTGATTTCCACGATTCATGATCCCCGATATGTGTTTACGTGACTGTCGTCAACACTCACAGTTTTGGCCAATTCTAACCCGTTTCGTGGACTATTACTCACCATTTTGGGGTCCCAAGGATATATCCATAGTTGCTGAACCCCAAGGTGTGCTTACGTGTCGGTCATCAACACTCACATTTTTGGCCGATTCTAGACCGTTTCGTGGACTCTTACTCACTCTTTTGGGGTCCCAGGGTGATTTCCACGATTAACGAACCGGGCTGCATTCGTCTGGTCATTAACACTCACGATTTTGTTGATTCGACTGTTTCATGGACTATTACTCACTTTGTACGTGGTCCCAAAGTGATTTCCATGATCGTCGAGCCCCAAGATTTGCTTACGTGTTGGTCGTCAAGAAACGCAGTTTGGGCAGATTCTGGCCCGTTTCTTGGACTAGTACTCACTTGTTTTGGGGTCGTGGTGATTTCCACGATAAGCGAACCGGGGTGCATTTACGTGTTGGTCATCAACACTTTTCGCGGTTTTGTCTATTCTGGCCCGTCTCATGGACTATTACTCTCCGTTTTGGGGTCCCGAGGCGTTTTCAATGGTTGTTAAACCCCAAGGTGCACCTACGTGTCGGTCATCAACAATCGTAGTTTGGGCGATTCGGCCCTTTTGGACTATTACTCACCGGTTTGGGGTCCGGGTGATTTCCCGATTGACAAACCCTAGTGTGCGTTAACGTGTCGGTCATCAACACTTTCGCGATTTTTATCGATTCGACCGCTTCATGGACTATTACTCATCGGTTTGTGGTCTGGCGATATCCTAGTTGTTAAACCCCAAAAGTGCGCTTACGTGTCGGTCATCAACACTCATAGTTTTGGCGATTCGGCCCATTCATGGACTATTACTCCTTTGTTTTGGGGTCCCGGTGACTTCCACGGTGATGAACTTGGGGTTCGTTTACGTGTCGGTCATTAGCTTTTCGCGGTTTTATCGATTCGGCCCGTTTCATGGACTATCACTCACCGTTTTGTGTTCCCAATGCGATTTCCACGAATGAGAACCCGGGGAAGCGTTCGTGTCGATCATCAACACTCATAGTTTTGGCGATTAAGCGCGTTTCATGGGCGATACTCACTTTGTTTTGGGGTCTCGGAGTGATTTCCACGATTACGAAACCGGGTGCGTTTACGTGTCGGTCATCAACACTCGCGATTTTTATCGGTTCTGATCCGTTTCATGGAATATTACTCATCGTTTCAGGGTCCTGAAGCGTTTTCCATGGTTGTCAAACCCCAAGGCGGGCTTACGTGTCGGTCATGAACAATCGTAGTTTGGGCCAAGTCTGGCCTGTTTGTTGGACTATTACTCACCGTTTAGGGATCCCGAAGTGATTTCTACGATTGACGAACCCTAATGTGCATTTACGTGCCGGTCATCAACACCCACGATTTTTATCGTTTGTTAGCCGTTTCGGGGACTATTACTCATCGTTTTGGGGTCCCGAAGCGATTTTCATAGTTGTTGAACCCAAAGGTGCGCTTACGTGTCGATCATCAACACTCACAGTATTGGCCGATTTTGGCACGTTTCATGGACTATTACTCACTGTTTTGGGGTCCCGAGTGATTTCCACGATTAACGAACCCCGGGGTGCGTTTACGTGTCGGTCATCAACCCTCACAGTTTTGGCCAATTCTGACCCGTTTCATGGACTACTACTCACTATTTTGGGGTCCCAGGAGATTTCCACGATTAAAGAACCCTTGGGTGCGTTTACGTGTCGATGCTTAACACTCATAGTTTTGGCGATTCGGCCCGTTTCGTGGTATTACTCTTTGTTTTGGGGTTTGGGTGATTTCCATGATTAACGAACCCATAGTGCGTTTACGTGTCGGTCATCAACACTCCGGTTTTGGTCGATTGACCCGTTTCATGGACTATTACTCACCGTTTGTGGTCCCAGCGATTTCGGGGTTGTCGAACCTCAAAGTGTGCTTACGTCTGGTCATTAAGACTCGCAGTTTGGACCAATTCTGGACCGTTTCTTGGAGTATTACTCAGTTTTGGGGTTCCGAAGTGATTTCCACAATTGACGAACCCCGGTGTGCATTTACGTGTCAGTCACCAACACTCACAACTTTGGCTGATTCTGGTCCGTTTCATGCACTATTACTCAGCGTTTTGGGGTCCCAGAGCAATTCCACGATTCATGATCCCCGGGATGTGTTTACGTGACTGTCATGAACACTCACAGTTTTGGCCAATTCTGACCCGTTTCATGGACTATTACTCACCATTTTGGGGTCCCGAAGAGATATCCATAGTTGCTGAACCCCAAGGTTTGCTTACGTGTCGATCATCTACACTCACATTTTGGCGATTCGGCCCGTTTAGTGGACTATTACTCCTTTGCTTTGGGGTCCCGAGTGATTTCCACGATTAACGAATCCCGGGGTGCGTTTACGTGTCGGTCATCAACCCTCACAGTTTTCGCAGATTCTGACCCGTTTCATGGACTACTACTCACTATTTTGTGGTCCCAGGAGATTTCCACGATTAAAGAACCCTGGGGTGCGATTACGTGTCGGTCATCAACACTCATAGTTTTGGCCGATTCTAGCCCATTTCATGATGCATTACTCCTTTGTTTTAGGGTGTCGGGTGATTTCCATGATTAACGAACCCAGGGTGCATTTACGTGTCGGTGATCAACACTCGTGGTTTTTGTCGATTCCTACCCGTTCCATGGACTATTACTGATCGTTTTGTGGTCCCAAAGCGATTTCTGGGGTTGTCGACCCCCGAAGTGTGCATACGTGCTGGTCGTTAAGACTCACAGTTTGGGCCGACTCTGGCCTGTTTCTTGGACTATTACTAAGTTTGGGGGTCCCTAAGTGATTTCCACGATTGACGAACCCCGGTGTGCATTTACGTGTCAGTCATCAACACTCACAATTTTGGCCAATTTTGGTCCGTTTCGTGCACTATTACTCAGCGTTTTAGGGTCCCAGAGCGATTTCCACGATTCACGATACCCGGGATGTGTTTACGTGACTGTCATCAACACTCACAGTTTTGGCCAATTCTGACATGTTTCATGGACTATTACTCACCGTTTGTGGTCGGCGATATCCATAGTTCTTTGAACCCCAAGGTGTGCTTACGTGTCGATCATCAACACTCACATTTTGGCGATTCGGCCCGTTTCATGGACTATTACTCCTGTTTTGGGGTCCCGGTGATTTCCACGATTAACGAACCACGAGGTGCGCTTACGTGTCGGTCATCAACTTTTCGCGATTTTTGTTGATTCGACCCGTTTCGTGGACTATTACTCACCGTTTTGTGGTCCCAGAGTAATTTCCATGATCACCGAACCCCAAGGTGTGCTTACGTGTTGGTCGTCAAAAACAAAGTTTTGGCCGATTTTGGCCCGTTTCTTGGACTATTACTCACTGTTTTCGGGTCCCGGAGTGATTTCCACGATTAATGAACTCGTGGTGCATTTACGTGTTGGTTATCAACACTTGCGGTTTTTGTCTATTCTGGCCCGTTTAATGGACTATTGCTCGCCGTTTCGCGGTCCAGAAGCGTTTTTAATGGTTGGTAAACCCCAAGGTGCACTTACTTGGCGGTCATCAACAATCGCAGTTTGGGCCGATTCTGGCCCGTTTTTGGACTATTACTCACCATTCTGGGGTCCCGGAGTGATTTCCACGATTGACGAACCCTAGTGTGCGTTTACGTTTTGGTCATCAACACTCGCGATTTTTATCGATTCTGACCCATTTCGTGGACTATTACTCACCGTTTTGCGGTCCCAAAGCGATATCCACAGTTGTTAAACCCCAAGTTGCGCTTACGTGTCAGTCATCTACACTCATAGTTTTGGCCGATTCTGGCACATTTCATGGACTATCACTCACTGTTTTGGGGTCCCAAAGCGATTTCCAGGGTTGTCGAACACCAAAGTGTGCTTATGTGCTGGTCGTTAAGACTCGCAGTTTGGGCCGATTCTGGCCCGTTTCTTTGAGTACTACTCAATTTTGGGGTCCCGAAGTGATTTCCACGATTGACGAACCCCGGTGTGCGTTTACGTGTCAGTCATCAACACTCACAATTTTGGCCGATTCTAGTCCGTTTCGTGCACTATTACTCAGCGTTTTGGGGTCCTAGAGTGATTTCCACGATTCATGATCCCCGATATGTGTTTACGTGACTGTCGTCAACACTCACAGTTTTGGCCAATTCTAACCCGTTTCGTGGACTATTACTCACCATTTTGGGGTCGAGGATATATCCATAGTTCTTTGAACCCCAAGGTGTGCTTACGTGTCGGTCATCAACACTCACATTTTGGCGATTCTAGACCGTTTCGTGGACTCTTACTCCTTGTTTTGGGGTCCCGGTGATTTCCACGATTAACGAACCGGGCTGCATTCGTCCTGGTCATTAACACTCACGATTTTAGTTGATTACGATCATTTCATGGACTATTACTCCTTTGTTTACGTGGTCCCAAAGTGATTTCCATGATCGTCGAGCCCCAAGATTTGCTTACGTGTTGGTGCGTCAAGAAAGCGCGATTTGGGCGATTCTGGCCCGTTTCTTGGACTAGTACTCACTTCTTTGGGGTCGTGGTGATTTCCACGATAAGCGAACTTCGGGGTGCATTTCGTGTTGGTCATCAACACTCGCGGTTTTTGTCTATTCTGGCCCGTCTCATGGACTATTACTCTCCGTTTTGGGGTCCCGAGGCGTTTTCAATGGTTGTTAAACCCCAAGGTGCACCTACGTGTCGGTCATCAACAATCGTAGTTTGGGCGATTCGGCCCTTTTGGACTATTACTCACGGTTTGGGGTCCGGGTGATTTCCACGATTGGCGAACCCTAGTGTGCGTTAACGTGTCGGTCATCAACACTTTCGCGATTTTTATCGATTCGACCGCTTCATGGACTATTACTCATCGGTTTGTGGTCTGGCGATATCCATAGTTGTTAAACCCCAAAGTGCGCTTCGTGTCGGTCATCAACACTCATAGTTTTGGCGATTCGGCCCATTCATGGACTATTACTCACTGTTTTGGGGTCCCAGGGTGACTTCCACGAGTGATGAACTTCGGGGTTCGTTTACGTGACTGTCGTCAACACTCACAGTTTTGGCCAATTCTGACCCGTTTCATGGACTATTACTCACCGTTTTGGGGTCCCGAGGAGATATCCATAGTTGCTGAACCCCAAGGTGTGCTTTCGTGTCGGTCATCAACACTCACATTTTTGGCCGATTCTGGACCGTTTCGTGGACTCTTACTCACTGTTTTGGGGTCCCAGAGTGATTTCCATGATTAACGAACCCCGGGCTGCGTTTACGTGCCGGTCATCAACACTCATGATTTTTGTTGATTCCGACCCGTTTCATGGACTATTACTCACTGTTTCGTGGTCCCAAAGTGATTTCCATGATCGTCGAGCCCCAAGATGTGCTTACGTGTTGGTCGTCAAGAAAGCATGATTAGGCGGATTCGGCCCGTTTTGGACTAGCACTCCTTTGTTTTGGGGTCCGGGTGATTTCGACGATAAGCGAACCGGGGTGCATTCGTGTTGGTCATCAACTTTTCGCGATTTTGTCTATACGGCTGTCTCATGGACTATTACTCGCCGTTTAGGGGACCCGAAGAGTTTTCAATGGTTGTTAAACCACAAGGTGCACCTACGTGTCGGTCATCAACAATCGTAGTTTGGGCGATTCGGCCCTTTTGGACTATTACTCACCGTTTTGGGGCCGGGTGATTTCCACGATTGGCGAACCCTAGTGTGCGTTAACGGTCGGTCATCCACACTCGCGAGTTTTATCGATTCGACCCGTTTCATGGACTATTACTCATCGTTTTGGGGTCCTAAGCGATATCCATAGTTGTTAAACCCCAAGGTGCGCTTACATGTCGGTCATCAACACTCATAGTTTTGGCGATTACGGCCCATTCATGACTATTACTCCTTTGTTTTGGGGTCGGGTGACTTCCACGGTGATGAACTTTGGGGTTCGTTTACGTGTCGGTCATCGACTTTTCGCGGTTTTGTAAACCGGCCCGTTTCATGGACTATCACTCACTGTTTTGTGTTCCCAAAGCGATTTCCACAAATGAGGAACCCCGAGGAGCGTTTACGTGTCAGTCATCAACACTCACAGTTTTGGCCGATTCTGGCACGTATCATGGACAATTACTCATTGTTTTGGGGTCTCGGACTGATTTCCACGATTACGAACCCGGGTGCGTTTACGTGTCGGTCATCAACACTCGCGATTTTTATCGGTTCTGACCCGTTTCATGGAATATTACTCATCGTTTCAGGGTCCTGAAGCATTTTCCATGGTTGTCAAACCCCAAGGCGCGCTTATGTGTCGGTCATCAACAATCGCAGTTTGGGCCAAGTCTGGCCCGTTTGTTGGACTATTACTCACCATTTAGGGATCCCGAAGTGATTTCTACGATTGACGAACCCTAGTGTGCATTTACGTGCCGGTCATCAACACCCACGATTTTTATCGTTTGTTACCCGTTTTGGGGACTATTACTCATCGTTTTGGGGTCCCGAAGCGATTTTCATAGTTGTTGAACCCCAAGGTGCGCTTATGTGTCGATCATCAACACTTGAAAGTATTGGCGATTTTGGCCCGTTTAGTGGACTATTACTCACTGTTTTGGGGTCGGTGATTTCCCGATTAACGAACCGAAGTGCGTTTACGTGTCGGTCATCAACCCTCATAGTTTTGGCCGATTCTGACCCGTTTCATGGACTACTACTCACTATTTTGGGGTCCCAGGAGATTTTCACGATTAAAGAACCCTGGGGTGCGTTTACGTGTCGGTCATCAACACTCATAGTTTTGGCCGATTCTGGCCCGTTTCGTGGTGTTACTCCTTTGTTTTGGGGCTTGGTGATTTCCATGATTAACGAACCCATAGTGCGTTTACGTGTCGGTCATCAACACTCCGGTTTTGGTCGATTCGACCGCTTCATGGACTATTACTCATCGTTTTGTGGTCCCAGCGATTTCGAGTTGTCGAACCCCAAAGTGTGCTTACGTCTTTGGTCGTTAAGACTCGCGATTTGGACGATTCGGCCCATTTCTTGGGTATTACTCGGTTTTGGGGTTCGAAGTGATTTCCACGATTGGCGAACCCGGTGTGCATTCGTGCGATCATCAACACTCACAATTTTGGCTGATTACGGTCCGTTTAGTGCACTATTACTCGGCGTTTTGGGGTCCCAGGCGATTTCCACGATTCACGATCCGGGATGTGTTTACGTGTTGTCGTCAACACTCACGATTTTGGCCAATTCGACCCTTTTAGTGGACTATTACTCACCGTTTTGGGGTCGAAGAGATATCCATAGTTCTTGAACCCCAAGGTGTGCTTACGTGTCGGTCATCTACACTCACATTTTGGCGATTCGGCCCGTTTAGTGGACTATTACTCACTGTTTTGGGGTCGAGTGATTTCCACGATTAACGAACCCGAAGTGCGTTTACGTGTCGGTCATCAACCCTCACAGTTTTCGCAGATTCTGACCGGTTTCGTGGACTACTACTCACTATTTTGTGGTCCCAGGAGATTTCCACGATTAAAGAACCCTGGGGTGCGTTTACGTGTCGGTCATCAACACTCATAGTTTTGGCCGATTCTAGCCCATTTCATGGACTGTTACTCACTGTTTTAGGGCCCCGGAGTGATTTCCACGATTAACGAACTCGTGGTGCATTTACGTGTTGGTCATCAACACTTGCGGTTTTTGTCTATTCTGGCCCGTTTAATGGACTATTGCTCGCCGTTTCGCGGTCCAGAAGCGTTTTTAATGGTTGTTAAACCCCAAGGTGCACTTACTTGTCGGTCATCAACAATCGCAGTTTGGGCCGATTCTGGCCCGTTTTTGGTCTATTACTCACCATTTTGGGGTCCCGGAGTAATTTCCACGATCGACGAACCCTAGTGTGCGTTTACGTTTCGGTCATCAACACTCGCGATTTTTATCGATTCTGACCCATTTCATGGACTATTACTCACTGTTTTGGGGTCCCAAAGCGATATCCATAGTTGTTAAACCCCAAGTTGCGCTTACGTGTCGGTCATCTACACTCACAGTTTTGGCCGATTTTGGCACGTTTCATGGACTATCACTCACTGTTTTGGGGTCCCAAAGCAATTTCCTGGGTTGTCGAACCCCAAAGTGTGCTTATGTGCTGGTCGTTAAGACTCGCAGTTGGGCCGATGTTGGCCCGTTTCTTTGAGTATTACTCAGTTTTGGGGTCCTGACGTGATTTCCACGATTGACGAACCCCGGTGTGCATTTACGTGTCAGTCATCAACACTCACAATTTTGGCCGATTCTAGTCCGTTTCGTGCACTATTACTCGGCGTTTTGGGGTCCTAGAGTGTTTTCCACAATTCTGATCCCGAGATGTGTTTACGTATTGTCGTCAACTTTTCATGATTTTGGCCAATTCGACCCATTTAGTGGACTATTACTCACCGTTTTGGGGTCGAGGAGATATCCATAATTCTTGAACCCCAAGGTGTGCTTACGTGTCGGTCATCAACACTCACATTTTGGCGATTTTGGACCGTTCGTGGACTCTTACTCACTTGTTTTGGGGTCCCGGTGATTTCCATGATTAACGAACCCGGGCTGCGTTTACGTGCGGTCATCAACACTCACGATTTTGTTGATTCCGACCCGTTTCATGGACTATTACTCACTGTTTTCGTGGTCCCAAAGTGATTTCCATGATCGTCGAGCCCCAAGATGTGCTTACGTGTTGGTGCGTCAAGAAAGCATGATTTGGGCAGATTCAGCCCGTTTCTTGGACTAGCACTCACTGTTTTGGGGTCGGGTGATTTCCACGATAAAGGAACCGGGGTGCATTCGTGTTGGTCATCAACTTTTCGCGATTTTGTCTATTACGGCCCGTCTCATGGACTATTACTCGCCGTTTAGGGGTCCCGAGGCGTTTTCAATGGTTGTTAAACCCCAAGGTGGACCTACGTGTCGGTCATCAACAACCGTAGTTTGGGCCGATTCTGGCCCTTTTTGGACTATTACTCACCGTTTTGGGGTCCCGGAGTGATTTCCACGATTGACAAACCCTAGTGTGCGTTAACGTGTCGGTCATCAACACTCGCGAGTTTTATCGATTCTGACCCGTTTCATGGACTATTTCTCATCGTTTTGGGCTCCTAAAGCGATATCCATAGTTATTAAACCCAAGGTGCGCTTCGTGTCGGTCATCAACACTCATAGTTTTGGCGATTACGGCCCATTCATGGACTATTACTCCTTTGTTTTGGGGTCGGGTGACTTCCACGGTGATGAACTTGAGCCGTTTACGTGTCGGTCATCGGCTTTTCGCGGTTTTGTCGATTCTGGCCCGTTTCATGGACTATCACTCACCGTTTTGTGTTCCCACAGCGATTTCCACGAATGAGGAACCCCGGGGAGCGTTTACGTGTCAGTCATCAACACTCACAGTTTTGGCCGATTCTGGCACGTTTCGTGGACAATTACTCACTGTTTTGGGGTCTGTGACTGATTTCCACGATTACGAACCTGGGTGCGTTTACGTGTCGGTCATCAACACACGATTTTTATCGGTTCTGACCCGTTTCATGGAATATTACTCATCGTTTCAGGGTCTTGAAGCATTTTCCATGGTTGTCAAACCCCAAGGCGCGCTTATGTGTCGGTCATCAACAATCGCAGTTTGGGCCAAGTCTGGCCCGTTTGTTGGACTATTACTCACCGTTTAGGGATCCCGAAGTGATTTCTACGATTGACGAACCCTAATGTGCATTTACGTGCGGTCATCAACAACCACGATTTTTATCGTTTGTTACCCGTTTCGGGGACTATTACTCATCGTTTTGGGGTCGGCGATTTTCATAGTTGTTGAACTAGCGATGCGCTTACGTGTCGATCATCAACACTCAAAGTATTGGCGATTTTGGCCCATTTCGTGGACTATTACTCACTGTTTTGGGGTCCCGAGTGATTTCCACGATTAACGAACCCCGGGGTGCGTTTACATGTCGGTCATCAACCCTCATAGTTTTGGCCGATTATGACCCGTTTCATGGACTACTACTCACTATTTTGGGGTCCCAGGAGATTTCCACGATTGAAGAACCCTGGGGTGCGTTTACGTGTCGGTCATCAACACTCATAGTTTTGGCCGATTCTGGCCCGTTTCGTGGACTGTTACTCACTGTTTTGGGGATTCGGAGTGATTTCCATGATTAATGAACCCATGGTGCGTTTACGTGTCGGTCATCAACACTCCTGGTTTTGGTCGATTCTGACCCGTTTCATGGACTATTACTCACCGTTTTGTGGTCCCAAAGCGATTTCCAGGGTTGTCGAACCCGAAAGTGTGCTTACGTGCTGGTCGTTAAGACTCGCGATTTGGACGATTCGGCCTGTTTCTTGGGTATTACTCGGTTTTGGGGTTCGAAGTGATTTCCCGATTAGCGAACCCGGTGTGCATTCGTGCGGTCATCAACACTCACAATTTTGTCTCATTCTGGTCCGTTTCGTGCACTATTACTCAGCGTTTTGGGGTCCCAGAGCGATTTCCACGATTCACGATCCCCGGGATGTGTTTACATGACTGTCGTCAACACTCACAGTTTTGGCCAATTTTGACCCGTTTCGTGGACTATTACTCACCGTTTTGGGGTCCCGAAGAGATATCCATAGTTGCTGAACCCCAAGGTGTGCTTACGTGTCGGTCATCTACACTCACATTTTAGGCCGATTCTGGCCGGTTTCGTGGACTATTACTCACTGTTTTGGGGTCCCGGGTGATTTCCACGATTAACGAACCCCGGGGTGTGTTTACGTGTCGGTCATCAACCCTCACAGTTTTCACAGATTCTGACCCGTTTCATGGACTACTACTCACTATTTTGTGGTCCCAGGAAATTTCCACGATTAAAGAACCCCGGGGTCCGTTTACGTGTCGGTCATCAACACTCATAGTTTTGGCCGATTCTAGGCCATTTCATGGATTGTTACTCACTTTTTTAGGGTCTCGGAGTGATTTCCATGATTAACGAACCCAGGGTGCATTTACGTGTCGGTGATCAACACTCGCGGTTTTTGTCGATTCCGACCCGTTTCATGGACTATTAATGATCGTTTTGTGGTCCCAAAGCGATTTCTGGGGTCGAACCCCGAAGTGTGCATACGTGCTGGTCGTTAAGACTCACAGTTTGGGCTGACTCTGGCCTGTTTCTTGGACTATTACTAAGTTTGGGGGTCCCTAAGTGATTTCCACGATTGATGAACCCCGATGTGCATTTACATGTCAGTCATCAACACTCAAATTTTTGGCCGATTTTGGTCCGTTTCGTGCTCTATTACTCAGCGTTTTAGGGCCCCAGAGCGATTTCCACGATTCACGATACCCGGGATGTGTTTACGTGACTGTCGTCAACACTCACAGTTTTGGCCAATTCTGACACGTTTCATGGACTATTACTCACCGTTTTGGGGTCCCGAAGCGATATCCATAGTTGATGAACCCCAAGGTGTGCTTACGTGTCAGTCATCAACACTCACATTTTTGGCCGATTCTGGCCCGTTTCATGGACTATTACTCTTTGTTTTGGGGTCCCGGTGATTTCCACGATTAACGAACCACGAGGTGCGCTTACGTGTCGGTCATCAACTTTTCGCGATTTTGTTTATTACGACCCGTTTAGTGGATTATTACTCACCGTTTTGTGGTCCCAGAGTGATTTCCATGATCGTCGAACCCCAAGATGTGCTTACGTGTTGGTCGTTGTCGGTGTCAAAACCGGCGGATCTCGGGTAGGGGGTCCCGAACTGTGCGTCTAGGCGGATGGTAACAGGAGACAAGGGACACGATGTTTTACCTAGGTTCGGGCCCTCTTGATGGAGGTAAAACCCTACGTCCTGCTTGATTAAGAAGGCTAAACCCTAAAGCTAGCCTATGGTATGATTGTTGTGATGTATGTTGTGTCCTATGGACTAAAGCCCCCCGGTTTATATAGACACCGGTGGAGGCTAGGGTTTACACAGAGTCGGTTACAATGGTAGGAGATCTACATATCCGTATTGCCAAGCTTGCCTTCCACGCCAAGGAAAGTCCCATCCGGACACGGGGCGAGTCTTCAATCTTGTATCTTCGTAGTCTTGGAGTCCGTGGACGATGATAGTCGGCTGTCGGACAACCCCTAGTCGAGGACTCCCTCAATAGCCCCTGAACCGAGGCTTCAATGGCGATAAGTCTGGCGCGCATAATGTTCGGCATTGCAAAGGCGGGTTCCTCCTTGAATAATCGAGAAGATCATGAACACCGGGATAGTGTGCGGCTCTGCAAAATAAATTCCACATTCCACCGTAGAGAATAATGCACATAAATCAATCTGGCGGCGTATTTTGCGGCATGACATCACCGCTACCGGGCCTTTACTTGAATCGTTTTTATTATACCACCTCGTACGTTTAGCGAAGTGGTTTCCTTAGCACGTCTTGTCGAGCGGAGATCATGCTCCCTTATCCGGGATTCTCATCAATACGGCGTGGATAACCCAACCGTGCCCGTCGCCCGCCTCCTCTATCGAAGGTGAATCGAGCAGTCGCGGAGCGGCTCTTGGTATTTTCCCCCTTTATAAGGGGACCAAGGCTCGTTCTTTTCTCAATCTTCCATCGAATCCTCTCCTTGCTCCAAGTTCCGGCACCTAGAGCCCCAGTGAGTGCCGGATCTTCAACAATGTCGGCTCCGACCTTGGGCGATGGATGCCCTCCTCCGTCACGGAGGAGGGCGTATTAAAACTGCGTGAGTCAAGTACATCCTATGAGATTTCGCACAGGTTGCCGCCCAAGGGCAGGCCGTACCCACTCCGAGCCGGTGAGTGCGTCGTATTCGTATCCCACCTCCGCCGGGGTTTAGGCTTCTCGACGGACCCCTTCGTGAGAGGGCTCACGTTCTACTACGGGCTGGATTTTCACGACTTGGCTCCGGAGTCCGTCCTCCATATTTCCGCATTCATTATTGTCTGCGAAGCCTTCCTCGCGTCACCCCCACTTTGGCCTATGGTGAAGACCTTCAATGTGGGCGAAGATGATCGGGCGTCCGGTAGTCTTGTTGGCGACCATAGCGAGGAGGGCGATGGCCCGTGGCGAGCTCCTTCAAGAGGAGCTCGGCTTGTGGCGAGGAGTGGTTCTAGGTCACGCTCGAAGGCAGCAAGCAAAAGCCGCCGCATTCATTCGCCGGGACCTCCGCGCCGATTGATGTTGTGGGTCGACCAAGGGCTCAATTGGGGCCGTCCCAAGGCGTGCCCTTATTGCGAGGGCGGTTCGAGACCTCAGCGAGGAGATCAATCTGGTTGTGGTGATGCAGGTCATGCTAATCGGCGTCTTACGCCTGCAAGCGCCGTCCTCTCCGGTTATGGGAGTTCAATCCGGAGGGCCACGAATTCTCCAACACTTCATGGGTATGACGCCCGTGGAGATGTACAAGTTGTTCTTCGGACCCGCAGGCGGCATGTCCGGAATTGACCGAGCATGCAGGCCTAAGCTGCAATCGCCCGGATACACACGTAAGTAGCTCAGAGTCCGGACATTATGTTTGCTTTTCTGAAATTCGCCTTCTAACCCATTGTTCTTCATCAGGAGTGGGTGGCGCGATCGAAGCTGATAAGGTGTCCGACCCTCCTCCCAGAGACCGTACCGGAGCCCGTGCTGGTCGAGAATGTTGGAGGTCGGCGCCCGTAGAAAAGGCGATGGGGAAAATGGAAGAGCTATCACCTCGCCCAAGGGGCGCTGAAGAGGGGATCGACAATCCCTCCTTCGGGGAGAAGAGGACCGCCTCGAAGACCGGAGGCCAAAGCCCCTAAGCGGGGGAAGAAATCTTTCTGGGAGGGTCTGCGTTGAGGAAAGTCCGGACGTACAATCGTCTCTAAAGGATCAGCCCTCCAGCGAGCCATGAGTAAAGAAAAGGAGGTTCGATGTGAAAATACCCTATTTGTGCTTACATGGATGACCAAAATTTGTACCTTGATTCGGATCTGCGGCCTTCTCGAGATGAGTTCGTCTTGAGGATCTTCCTCCAAAGATGATGGAAGCGAAAGCGCCTCCGTCTCTGCGCCGTCGGATAGAGGCGAGCGAGCACTGAAGTATCGTCACGGAGGGTATCCCGAGTTCGGAGGGCGGAGGTTGGCGCCCACTAGTATCCGGCGGGGTGAAGAATCTGCTTGAGGCGTCCATCTCGGAAGATCACCGTGCTCGATCGTATGGTGACTAGAAGGATTTGATCCGCGGCGGATTGCATAATGCGTCGAAGTTCTTGGCGGGATTTGAAATCTTAAAAGCAGCGCACCTTTTGACGGTTTGACACATAGAAGTCGCCTGTATAGATAGTAGCCCACGAGACTCGGTAGGTTGTCGGCGACAGCGTACCAGGATCAAATCTCAAGTAATGAATGTCGCCGTTCCTATGCGGTGGCGGATAGTCGAGGCTAGCGGACTAGTGGAGTTTCTGAGTTAATGCGGCAACTTGGCGTGGCGGATCACGGACATCGCGCTTGTCAAGCGGCGACTTGGCGAGTCGCAAGGTAAATGAATTCTCCACGATCACTTATTTAAAGGAGTCAAAGCCGCCTTTGATAATGCATATGTTGTGATCTGAGCGGTGCTGCTGCTGTGGAAAGCCTTGGGCGAACTTGCTCAAGCTAAGGAGCAAGCCGAAGGGTAATCTGCTGCCTTGAGGCGGCCAAGGATTTGGAAGCGAAAAGGCTGCTGCTTGCCTAGCGAGGAAAAGATGGCGAATTGGCGTGAAATTGAAGGATCTGCCGACCGCAATGAGGCTCTTGAAAAGGCGCCTATCGGGCGGGAAGACACAGGAAAGGCCGCTGCTGAAGCCAAGGATGCCCGTTCTGCGTCACGGGCTATGAAGGAGGATCTGCGTCGGGCGGAGATATTGTGGCTGGCGGGCCTTTTACGCTGCGTCGCGGTTCGGATCAAAGTATGCCCAACTTGGCCGGTTGTGGGGTCCGGAGGATCGAGATATGGACTTAGCGGCAAGTGCGGCTGATGCCGTTGTACACTTCCGGAGCGGAAGGATCACAAGGCGGAAGAGCTATTTTGGTCTCAATTCCATAGTCCGGACCGTTCACTTCCGTTGACCGATCGGTTGGCGAATGGGCTGAGCAAAACAGGTTGTCCGGACTTGCCATGGCGATATTGTGGCTCATATGCGGCTAGAGAGGCCCAAAGCGGCGAGCTATTTGACTTATTGCAGCAATTTCTTGGGCGGTGCCGCACATCAAGGAGATAAGCGGTCGGCCTGCATAGAAAGCGGCGGATGGCCCTTGCCCATGTGAACACATTGGGCGAGATGGATGCCACTTGCTATTACGGCCCGGTTGGTTGGACGGCTGATTACCGCCGAGCACTATTTTGGGAAGTTATGCGTGGCGCTCGTGTAATAAGTCGCGATGCTCAAAAATGTCACGTTCAAATGAGCGTTTTATCTTGTAAGACAATGATTATGATGTAACGCTTTTTATACTTATGCGTTCCAAGTATTAAAATATCTCCTATCTGGCCGTTTATGTATACATTTGTATAACCTGAAAGATTGCGTCTTGACCCAGCCCCCATGCACAAGGTGCGGGGTGTTCATAAAAAATAGCGTTTTCACACTTAATCCGGCGTCTCGGTCTGTTAAGGAGGTGGTAGCGTAGCGACGAGGCAATCGGACTATGATGCTTTATCACTTTCACTTAGCGATGGAGTTGAGTGTGGGGCTACGATATAGCCCTTGGGGCACAGCGCTTCTCGAATTCGAGGCGGCGTGTGTGCTGACGGAAGCGGTCCTTCGTCAGCGAAATTCTAAACATTCGGAAGTCGATCGAGTGGTTGACCAGTCTCTCATTGTATCATAGCGATTAGTTTTCGGCTTTCTCTAGTGAGGTGCTTGCCCGGCCCGGCTGGGCACTGTCGCTGTAGTTCTCCTGGTGCGCGTTAGCGATGATCTGGAATGTAAGGCAGCAAAACACGGGGGCAGGCAAACCCAACATTTGACCAAAGACATGATTGAGCTGATGCATATAAGCCTAACTTTCGAGGCGCGAACACTCCCTAAGGTGTTCGGTCTTTATAATAATGGGCGAGCGATGCCTAAGCCCCTAGTGTCGAGTGCGAGCATGGTCCTCGGCGGCCGATGCCAAAGCGTCGGGCTCCACTTTGGTTATAATAAGAAACCAAGGGATTATAACAACAAGAGCGGTAAAAAGGTTTACGCGGGGTCTTAATCTGAAAAGAATCCTCATGACGGGTCCCTCTTGCGTCTGCGCTTTGTGTCTCCGTTGTGCCGTTATCACGGGCGGGTGTGCATGTTGTTCATCTGTAAAAAGAGAACTTAGTTTGAAAGGAACTTCGTGCGAAAAGAATATATCTGAAAGAAGAAATAAAATTAAGTAAGCGGATGCTGTATAAGCTTGCTGTTCTTTGTCTTGCGCAGCCCTTGTAAAGGATGTGCGGCTAGGGAAACCCCTAGCTTACTTATGCGAACTTCGTCTAACCGTGTGCGGGTCTTTAAGTGACCACGACCTTTGAAATGATGCCCGTGGACCGGGCATCTTGAGTGTAAGAGGCAGCGTAATGTGGTATGGCGTTGAAGCGGACAAAGCCTCTCGTCCCAAGAGTGCTTGATAGCCACTTTTAAATGGGTCGATATGAAAGATTAGTTTTTCGGCGTCGAAAGTTGTTGGTGATCGAACACAACTTCTAGTAATAGGGAGCTGTGCACTTGGCGTAAGTGCCTGGCGTTACTCCTGTAAAGGAAGTGCGGCTGTGTCGGATTTTAGTAGGGTCTATCCCCAACTTGCGGATTGTGTTTGGGTACAACAGGTTTAAGTCGCTGCCTCCGTCCATCAGGACTTGTGTAAATTGCAGTCTGTTGATTACATGATCAATACCGGGAAGTCCATCCAGCGTTTGAATGTACGGAATAATCCGGTGGTGAAAGTGATTGGTTTTGATGTCCAATCTCTATGTTTAAGCTTGGTTGGACCGTCTGAGACCCATTTTAGCGGGTGCCACACTGTTTTCCGTATTATCACATGAAGTGAATTCTGTTTTGACCTCTTGTGGGAAATTCTTTTGTTTTCGGTGCTCTGCTGGTGGGGTTTATCGTCTTAAGCTTGGCGTCGAGCCCCTTGTGTTCGGCGTTTAATCGGCGGACTGTTTGAAAACCCAACAATCTCGGTGGGTGTGGTTTGCGGGCCTTAGAAGTCTTGTGGATTTGACATATCCGACCCAAAATCTTTTTAAATTGGATAGCTCATCGCTGTTATCCTTAAGGCGGTGTTTTGTTGTTTGGCGCGAGCTTTTGAATCCGGCGTTGATTGCCGTGGCCTTGGGCTTTTCTCTTTATTCGGCGCTGCTCCTATCTGCGCCGTGATTTTCCGTTCCTTCTCGATCTCGGATGTACTTGGGTCATTTGGTGCTGCATCTTGCTAGCCAGCTATCCTCTCCAGCATAAGCGGGTCATGAGGCTTGTTAGCGCGGACATTGTCCTCGGCTTCTCTTGGCGAGGTGTCTAGCGAAACCATTCATCTCGGACCTTTGTGTTTAAAAGCTGCTAAGGCTTGGCGTCCGGACGATCGACTATTTGGTTCTTTTGGTGAGAGCCTGTTCCGAATTTGCTTGTGACTCTCCGGGCTGTTGAGTTATATGACTTAGATAAATGCGCATCCGGAGGCGGACATAAGTCCCTTGAAAATTTGCTCTAGCGTCCTCGAGCTCTTCCCAACTTCCAGCAGTATTTTACGGGAGGCTTTTGAGCCAATGCCAGGCTGGCCCTTTGAGCTTGAGGGTAGGTATTTTATGGCGTGGAGATCATCTCCTTTGGCCATGTGTATGTGTAGTATATAATCTTCTATCAGACTCGAGTGCATTGTTCCGTCGTAGGCCTCTATGTTTATGGGTTTATACCTGCTGGGAATTCGTGATCCAGCACCTTGTTGAGTGAAACATAGTGGGTGTCTGGCGCCCTATGTTGGGTGCACCGATGTCTTGGGCACTTGGCGTGTGTATTGCCTCTTGGGGCCCTCTTCTTTGGCCCGTAATTGGACCTGGCTGGGCCATCTGTCCTTCCAGGGTCGTTAGTTGGTTTATATGTGGCGCCGCTTTCAGATTTTGGCCTATCATCGGCCGTCTATCGGCGGCGGCCTCTTTGTTTTTGTTGTGGGGCTCTATGGCCTCCTCATCAAAGTCTGGCGATAACTGCGTTTTGGGTAGCTCTTTGATTGATGGCCATTGCCGTGTTATCTGCGGTTTTGAGCACTTTGCTCCACCTCATTACGAGTGTATCTTCCGCTGTTTTGAGCTTTCGTTTTCCTTCTTCAAGCTTCTTGCGGTGTTGGCGAGTCTTTTCGAAGGTTTTATTCTCGGCGGTGTGTCGGCGTGAGATCGTCCGGACTATTTTTCCATGAGGCCGGACTGATTATCGACTTCGTCTTGTTGGACGGTTGCTTGTGTCGTCGTCCTTGGTTTGCCCTGCTGTATTGCTTGGTCATTAAGAGCGCTATTGTTGTTGAGGCGGGACTTAGGGCGGCGTCTGCGTCGCCGTTTTCGTTGATTGTCGGTGGGATTGTCTTCTGCCGCGCCCCGTTTGTCCTTGTTGTCGCTTCCTTTTGGGGTATCCACCATGTATACGTAGTATGACGAGGTGGTCTTTACGTGCCTTGTAGGCGCTGGTTCTTGTTCGTCTCCGGCATCGTCGTCCATGCCGTCGATGCCTTCGGAGTCGTAATCTAGCATGTCGGTTAGGTAGTCGACAGTGGCTACAAAGTGGGTGGTGGGTGGGATCTGAATTTCTTCGTCGTCCGTATCCCAACCGTCCTGGCCATAATCCGGCCAGGACTCTCCAGATAGCGAGAGATGCTTTAGTGAATTTAGGATGTCGCCAAAGGGTGAGTATTGGAAGATGTCCACGGCGATGAATTCCATAACGGCGCCCAATCCGATTCGATTGGTAAGGCGTGGGAGGTCGAGTCGGCAAGAGTCGGCACCTCGAATCACGAGTTCGCGAGGATAAGATTAGTGTTCGGCTCCATCGCCGTGGAAGTTAAAGCCCCGGTGGTGTCCATCCACGGTCCTCGTCTGGCGATCAGCTCCGGACTAAGGGCGAAGCGGTTGTGTCTGACCACCAAGGCCTTTGTTGGCGGCGAGCTAGATCATGCCCATCGCCATAGCGATCTGGCGCGCAGCTTTGGCTCGAGCCGTCGAAGATCAAGTCCCCTTGGCGTCGGTTGTGAAGTTTAGGCTTCGAATCCGACACGATGGCGGGGTGTAGCTTCGATCTGCTCTAGATGACCAAGTGAATTAGCCCGCGATCTGCGAAGCCGCCCGAATCTGAAGATCTGTCCGGGAGAAAAGTCTCATCTGGACAGCGTTGTTGATTGAAGATGCCATCGAGCCTATCGGTGGCGACACGGAGGAACTCTCAATGAAAGCACCAATGTCGGTGTCAAAACCGGCGGATCTCGGGTAGGGGTCCCCGGCTGTGCGTCTAGGCGGATGGTAACAGGAGACAAGGGACACGATGTTTTACCAGGTTTGGGCCCTCTTGATGGAGGTAAAACCCTATGTCCTGCTTGATTAATATTGATAATATGGGTAGTACAAGAGTGGATCTACCACGAGATCAAGGAGGCTAAACCCTAAAGCTAGCCTATGGTATGATTGTTGTGATGTATGTTGTGTCCTACGGACTAAAGCCCCCCGGTTTATATAGACACCGGAGGAGGCTAGGGTTTACATAGAGTCGGTTACAATGGTAGGAGATCTACATATCCGTATTGCCAAGCTTGCCTTCCACGCCAAGGAAAGTCCCATCCGGACACGGGACGAAGTCTTCAATCGTGTATCTTCGTAGTCTTGGAGTCCGGCGGACGATGATAGTCCGGCTGTCCGGACACCCCCTAGTCCAGGACTCCCTCAGTCGTCAAAAACAAAGTTTGGGCAGATTTTGGCCCGTTTCTTGGACTATTACTCACTGTTTTCGGGTCCCGGAGTGATTTCCACGATTAATGAACTCGTTGTGCATTTACGTGTTGGTCATCAACACTTGCGGTTTTTGTCTATTCTGGCCCGTTTAATGGACTATTGCTCGCCGTTTCTTGGTCCAGAAGCGTTTTCAATGGTTGTTAAACCCCAAGGTGCACTTACTTGTCGGTCATCAACAATCGCGGTTTGGGCCGATTCTGGCCCGTTTTTGGACTATTACTCACCATTTTTGGGTCCCAAAGTGATTTCCACGATTGACGAACCCTAGTGTGCATTTACATTTCGGTCATCAACACTCGCGATTTTTATCGATTCTGACCCATTTCGTGGACTATTACTCACCGTTTTGGGGTCCCAAAGCGATATCCATAGTTGTCAAACCCCAAGTTGCGCTTACGTGTCGGTCATCTACACTCACAGTTTTGGCCGATTCTGGCACGCTTCATGGACTATCACTCACTTTGTTTTGGGGTCCCAGCGATTTCGAGTTGTCAAACCCCAAAGTGTCTTTGGTCGTTAAGACCCTTGATTTGGGCGATTCTGGCCCGTTCTTGGAGTATTACTCAGTTTTGGGGTCGAAGTGATTTCCACGGTAGCGAACCCGGTGTGCATTTACGTGTCGATGATCAACACTCACAATTTTGGCGATTCTAGTCCGTTTAGTGCACTATTACTCGGCGTTTTGGGGTCTGACCCGTTTCATGGACTATTACTCATCGTTTTGGGGCCTGAAGCATTTTCCATGGTTGTCAAACCCCAAAACGCGCTTACGTGCGGTCATCAACTGTCGCGATTTGGGCCAAGTCGGCCCGTTTGTTGAACTATTACTCACCGTTTAGGGATCCGGAGTGATTTCTATGATTGCCAAACCCTAATGTGCGTTTACGTGCCGGTCATCAACAGGCACGATTTTTATTGTTTGTTACCCATTTCGGGGACTATTACTCACCGTTTTGGGGTCCCGAAGCGATTCTCATAGTTGTTGAACCCCAAGGTGCGCTTACGTGTCGATCATCAACACTCACAGTATTGGCCGATTTTGGCCCGTTTCGTGGACTATTACTCACTGTTTTGGGGTCCCGAGTGATTTCCACGATTAACGAACCCCGGGGTGCGTTTACGTGTCGGTCATCAACCCTCACAGCTTTGGCCGATTATGACCCGTTTCATGGACTACTACTCACTATTTTGGGGTCCCAGGAGATTTCCACGATTAAAGAACCCTGGGTGCGTTTACGTGTCGGTCATCAACACTCATAGTTTTGGCTGATTCTGGCCCGTTTCGTTGACTATTACTCACTGTTTTGGGGTTTCGAAGTGATTTCCATGATTAACGAACCCATGGTGCGTTTACGCGTCGGTCATCAACACTTGCGGTTTTGGCCGATTCTGACCCGTTTCATGGACTATTACTCACCGTTTTGTGGTCCCAAAGCGATTTCCAGGGTTGTTGAACCCCAAAATGTGCTTACATGCTGGTCGTTAAGACAGTTTGGGCCGATTCTGGCCTGTTTCTTGGAGTACTACTCAGTTTTGGGGTCCCGAAGTGATTTCCACGATTGACGAACCCCGGTGTGCATTTACGTGTCAGTCATCAACACTCACAATTTTGGCCGATTCTTGTCCGTTTCATGCACTATTACTCGGCGTTTTGGGGTCCCAGAGCGATTTCCACGATTCACGATCTCCGGGATATGTTTACGTGACTGTCGTCAACACTCACAGTTTTGGCCAATTCTGACCCGTTTCGTGGACTATTACTCACCGTTTTGGGGTCCTGAAGAGATATCCATAGTGGGTGAACCCCAAGGTGTGCTTACGTGTTGGTTATCAACACTCACATTTTTGGCCGATTCTGTCCTATTTCGTGGAATGTTACTCACTGTTTTGGGGTCCCAGGTTGATTTCCATGATTAACGAACCCCGGGGTGCGTTTACGTGTCGATCATCAACACTCACGATTTTTGTTGATTCTTACCCGTTTCATGGACTATTACTCACCGTATCGTGGTCCCAAAGTGATTTCCATGATCGTCGAACGCCAAGATCTGCTTACGTGTTGGTCGTCAAGAAACGCAGTTTGGGCAGATTTTGGCCCGTTTCTTGGACTATTACTCACTTTTTGGGGTCCCGGAGTGATTTCCACGTTTAACGAACCCAGGGTGCATTTACGTGTTGGTCATCAACTCTCGCGGTTTTTGTGTATTCTGGCCCGTTTCATGGACTATTACTCGCCGTTTTGGGATCCCGAAGCATTTTCAATGGTTGTTAAACGCCAAGGTGCACCTACATGTCGGTCATCAACAATCGTAGTTTGGGCCGATTCTGGCCCCCTTTTTTGGACTATTACTCACCGTTTTGGGGTCCCGGAGTGATTTCCACGATTGACGAACCCTACTGTGCGTTAACGTGTCGGTCATCAACGCTCGTGATTTTTATCAATTCTGACCCGTTTCATGGACTATTACTCATCGTTTTGGGGTCCTGAAGCGTTTTCCATGGTTGTCAAACCCCAAGGCGCGCTTACGTGTCGGTCATCAACAATCGCAATTTGGGCAAAGTCTGGCCCGTTTGTTGGACTATTACTCACCGTTTTGGGATCCCGAAGTGATTTCTACGATTGACGAACCTAGTGTGCGTTTACGTGCCGGTCATCAACACCCACAATTTTTATCGACTGTTACCCGTTCCGTGGACTATTACTCACCGTTTTGGGGCCCCGAAGCGATTTTCATAGTTGTTGAACCCCAAGGTGCGCTTACGTGTCGATCATCAACACTCACAGTATTGGCCGATTCTGGCCCGTTTCGTGGACTATTACTCACTGTTTTGGGGTCCCGAGTGATTTCCACGATTAATGAACCCCGGGGTGCGTTTACGTGTCGGTCATCAACCCTCACAGTTTTGGCCGATTCTGACCCGTTTCATGGACTACTACTCACTATTTTGGGGTCCCAAGAGATTTCCACGATTAAAGAACCCTGGGGTGCATTTACGTGTCGGTCATCAACACTCATTGTTTTGGCCGATTCTGGCCCGTATCGTGGACTGTTACTCACTGTTTTGGGGTTTCGGAGTGATTTCCATGTTTAACGAACCCATGGTGCGTTTACGTGTCGGTAATCAACACTCGCGGTTATTGTCGATTCTGACCCGTTTCATGGACTATCACTCACCGTTTTGTGTTCCCAAAGCGATTTCCACGAATGAGGAACCCCGGGGAGCATTTACGTGTCAATCATCAACACTCACAGTTTTGGCCGATTCTGGCACGTTTCGTGGACAATTACTCATTGTTTTGGGGTCTCGGACTGATTTCCATGATTACGAACCCGGGTGCGTTTACGTGTCGGTCATCAACACTCGCGATTTTTATCGGTTCTGACCTATTTCATGGAATATTACTCATCGTTCCAGGGTCCTGAAGCATTTTCCATGGTTGTCAAACCACAAGGCGCGCTTATGTGTCGGTCATCAACAATCGCAGTTTGGGCCAAGTCTGGCCCGTTTGTTGGACTATTACTCACCGTTTAGGGATCCCAAAGTGATTTTTACGATTGATGAACCCTAATGTGCATTTACGTGCCAGTCATCAACACCCACGATTTTTATCGTTTGTTACCCGTTTCGGGGACTATTACTCATCGTTTTCGGGTCCCGAAGCGATTTTCATAGTTGTTGAACCCCAATGTGCGCTTACGTGTTGATCATCAACACTCAAAGTATTGGCCAATTTTGGCCCGTTTCGTGGACTATTACTCACTGTTTTGGGGTCCCGAGTGATTTCCACGATTAAAGAACCCTGGGTGCGTTTACGTGTCGGTCATCAACACTCATAGTTTTGGCCGATTCTGGCCCGTTTCAAGGACTGTTACTCACTGTTTTGGGGTTTCGGAGTGATTTCCATGATTAACGAACCCATGGTGCGTTTACGTGTGGGTCATCAACACTCCCGGTTTTGGTCGATTCTGACCCGTTTCATGGACTATTACTCACCGTTTGTGGTCCCAGCGATTTCGGGGTTGTCGAACCCCAAAGTGTGTTTACGTGCTAGTCGTTAAGACTCGCAGTTTGGACCGATTCTGGCCCGTTTCTTGGAGTATTACTCAGTTTTGGGGTTCCGAAGTGATTTCCACGATTGACGAACCCCGGTGTGCATTTACGTGCCAGTCATCAACACTCACAATTTTGGCTGATTCTGGTCCGTTTCGTGAACTATTACTCAGCGTTTTGGGGTCCCACAGCGATTTCCATGATTCACGATCCCCGGGATGTGTTTACGTGACTGTCGTCAACACTCACAGTTTTGGCCAATTCTGACCCGTTTCGTGGACTATTACTCACCGTTTTGGGGTCCCAAAGAGATATCCATAGTTGCTGAACCCCAAGGTGTGCTTACGTGTCGGTCATCTACACTCACATTTTTGGCCGATTCTGGCCCGTTTCGTGGACTATTACTCACTGTTTTGGGGTCCCGAGTGATTTCCACGATTAACGAACCCCGGGGTGCGTTTACGTGTCGGTCATCAACCCTCACAGTTTTCGCAGATTCTGACCCGTTTCATGGACTACTACTCACTATTTTGTGGTCCTAGGAGATTTCCACGATTAAAGAACCCTGGGGTGCTTTTACGTGTCGGTCATCAACACTCATAGTTTTGGCCGATTCTAGCCCATTTCATGGACTGTTACTCACTGTTTTAGGGTCCCGGAGTGATTTCCACGATTAACGAACTCGTGGTGCATTTACGTGTTAGTCATCAACACTTGCGGTTTTTGTCTATTCTGGCCCGTTTAATGGACTATTGCTCGCCGTTTTGCGGTCCAGAAGCGTTTTTAATGGTTGTTAAACCCCAAGGTGCACTTACTTGTCGGTCATCAACAATCGCGGTTTGGGCCGATTCTGGCCCGTTTTTGGACTATTACTCACCATTTTGGGGTCCCGTAGTGATTTCCACGATTGACGAACCCTAGTGTGCGTTTACGTTTCGGTCATCAACACTCGCGATTTTTATCGATTCTGACCCATTTCGTGGACTATTACTCACTGTTTAGGTGTCCCAAAGCGATATCCATAGTTGTTAAACCCCAAGTTGCGCTTACGTGTCGGTCATCTACACTCACAGTTTTGGCGATTACAGCACGTTCATGGACTATGACTCACTATTTTGGGTCCCAGCGATTTCGGGGTTGTCGAACCCCAAAGTGTGCTTATGTGCTGGTCGTTAAGACTCGCAGTTTGGGCCGATTCTGGCCCGTTTCTTTGAGTATTACTCAGTTTTGGGGTCCCGAAGTGATTTCCACGATTAACGAACCCCGGTGTGCATTTACATGTCAGTCATCAACACTCACAATTTTGGCCAATTCTAGTCCGTTTCGTGCACTATTACTCAGCATTTTGGGGTCCTAGAGTGTTTTCCACAATTCACGATCCCCGAGATGTGTTTACGTGACTGTCGTCAACACTCACAGTTTTGGCCAATTCCGACCCGTTTCGTGGACTATTACTCACCGTTTTGGGGTCCCGAGGAGATATCCATAGTTGCTGAACCCCAAAGTGCTTACGTGTCGGTCATCAACACTCACATTATTGGCCGATTTTGGACAGTTTCGTGGACTCTTACTCACTGTTTTGGGGTCCCAGAGTGATTTCCATGATTAACGATCCCCGGGCTGCGTTTACGTGCCGGTCATCAACACTCACGATTTTTGTTGATTCCGACCCGTTTCATGGACTATTACTCACTGTTTTGTGGTCCCAAAGTGATTTCCATGATCATCGAGCCCCAAGATGTGCTTACGTGTTGGTGCGTCAAGAAAGCGCAGTTTGGGAAGATTCGGCCCATTTCTTGGACTAGCACTCACTCTTTTGGGGTCCGGGTGATTTCCACGATAAACGAACCCGGGGTGCATTTACGTGTTGGTCATCAATACTCGCGATTTTTGTCTATTCTGGCCCGTCTCATGGACTATTACTCACCGTTTTGGGGTCCCGAAGCGTTTTCAATGGTTGTTAAACCCCAAGGTGCACCTACGTGTCGGTCATCAACAATCGTAGTTTGGGCCGATTCTGGCCCTTTTTGGACTATTACTCACCATTTTCGGGTCCCGAAGTGATTTCCACGATTGACGAACCCTAGTGTGCGTTAACGTGTCGGTCATCAACACTCGCGAGTTTTATCGATTCTAACCCGTTTCATGGACTATTACTCATCGTTTTGGGGTCCTAAAGTGACATCCATAGTTGTTAAACCCCAAGGTGCGCTTACGTGTCGGTCATCAACACTCATAGTTTTGGCCGATTCTGGCCCATTTAATGGACTATTACTCACTGTTTTGGGGTCCCGGAGTGACTTCCACGACTGATGAACTTCGGGGTTCGTTTACGTGTCGGTCATCAGCACTCGCGGTTTTTGTCGATTCTGGCCCGTTTCATGGACTATCACTCACCGTTTTGTGTTCCCAAAGCGATTTCCACGAATGAGGAACCCCGGGGAGCGTTTACGTGTCAGTCATCAACACTCACAGTTTTGGCCGATTCTGGCAAGTTTCATGGACAATTACTCACTGTTTTGGGGTCTCGGACTGATTTCCACGATTATGAACCCGGGTGCGTTTACGTGTCGGTCATCAACACTCGCGATTTTTATCGGTTCTGACCCGTTTCATGGAATATTACTCATCGTTTCAGGGTCCTGAAGCGTTTTCCATGGTTGTCAAACCCCAAGGTGCGCTTATGTGTCGGTCATCAACAATCGCAGTTTGGGCCAAGTCTGGCCCGTTTGTTGGACTATTACTCACCGTTTAGGGATCCCGAAGTGATTTCTATGATTGACGAACCCTAATGTGCATTTACGTGCCGGTCATCAACACCCATGATTTTTATCGTTTGTTACACGTTTCGGGGACTATTACTCATCGTTTTGGTGTCCCGAAGCAATTTTCATAGTTGTTGAACCCCAAGGTGCGCTTACGTGTCAATCATCAACACTCAAAGTATTCGCCGATTTTGGCCCATTTCGTGGACTATTACTCACTATTTTGGGGTCCCGAGTGATTTCCACGATTAACGAACCCCGGGGTGCGTTTACGTGTCGGTCATCAACCCTCATAGTTTTGGCCGATTCTGACCCGTTTCATGGACTACTACTCAGTATTTTGGGGTCCCGGGAGATTTCCACGATTAAAGAACCCTGGGGTGTGTTTACGTGTCGGTCATTAACACTCATAGTTTTGGCCGATTCTGGCCCGTTTCATGGACTGTTACTCACTGTTTTGGGGTTTCGGAGTGATTTCCATGATTAACGAACCCATGGTGCGTTTACGTGTCGGTCATCAACACTCCCGCTTTTGGTCGATTCTGACCCGTTTCATGGACTATTACTCACCGTTTTGTGGTCCCAAAGCGATTTCCAGGGTTGTCGAACCCCAAAGTGTGCTTACGTGCTGGTCGTTAAGACTCGCAGTTTGGACCGATTCTGGCCCGTTTCTTGGAGTATTACTCAGTTTTGGTGTTCCGAAGTGATTTCCACGATTGACGAACCCCGGTGTGCATTTACGTGCCAGTCATCAACACTCACAATTTTGGCTGATTCTGGTCCGTTTCGTGCACTATTACTCAGCGTTTTGGGTTCCCACAGCGATTTCCATGATTCACGATCCCCGGGATGTGTTTACGTGACTGTCGTCAACACTCACAGTTTTGGCCAATTCTGACCCGTTTCGTGGACTATTACTCACCGTTTTGGGGTCCCAAAGAGATATACATAGTTGCTGAACCCCAAGGTGTGCTTACGTGTCGGTCATCTACACTCACATTTTTGGCCTATTCTGGCCCGTTTCGTGGACTATTACTCACTGTTTTGGGGTCCCGAGTGATTTCCACGATTAACGAACCCCGGGGTGCGTTTACGTGTCGGTCATCAACCCTCACAGTTTTCGCAGATTCTGACCCATTTCATGGACTACTACTCACTATTTTGTGGTCCCAGGAGATTTCCACGATTAAAGAACCCTGGGGTGCTTTTACGTGTCGGTCATCAACACTCATAGTTTTGGCGATTCTAGCCCATTTCATGGACTATTACTCCTTTGTTTTAGGGTCCGGGTGATTTCCACGATTAACGAACTTCGTGGTGCATTTACGTGTTAGTCATCAACACTTGCGGTTTTTGTCTATTCTGGCCCGTTTAATGGACTATTGCTCGCCGTTTTGCGGTCCAGAAGCGTTTTTAATGGTTGTTAAACCCCAAGGTGCACTTACTTGTCGGTCATCAACAATCGCAGTTTGGGCCGATTCTGGCCCGTTTTTGGACTATTACTCACCATTTTGGGGTCCCGGAGTGATTTCCACGATTGACGAACCCTAGTGTGCGTTTACGTTTCGGTCATCAACACTCGCGATTTTTATCGATTCTGACCCATTTCGTGGACTATTACTCACTGTTTTGGTGTCCCAAAGCGATATCCATAGTTGTTAAATGCCAAGTTGCGCTTACGTGTCGGTCATCTACACTCACAGTTTTGGCCGATTCTGGCACGTTTCATGGACTATCACTTACTATTTTGGGGTCCCAAAGCGATTTCCAGGGTTGTCGAACCCCAAAGTGTGCCTATGTGCTGGTCGTTAAGACTTCATGATTTGGGCGATTCTGGCCCGTTCTTTGAGTATTACTCAGTTTTGGGGTCCCGAAGTGATTTCCACGATTAACGAACCCCGGTGTGCATTTACGTGTCAGTCATCAACACTCACAATTTTGGCCAATTCTAGTCCGTTTCGTGCACTATTACTCAGCATTTTGGGGTCCTAGAGTGTTTTCCACAATTCACGATCCCCAAGATGTGTTTACGTGACTGTCGTCAACACTCACAGTTTTGGCCAATTCCGACCCGTTTCGTGGACTATTACTCACCGTTTTGGGGTCCCGAGGAGATATCCATAGTTGCTGAACCCCAAAGTGCTTACGTGTCGGTCATCAACACTCACATTATTGGCCGATTTTGGACAGTTTCGTGGACTCTTACTGTTTTGGGGTCCCAGAGTGATTTCCATGATTAACGATCCCCGGGCTGCGTTTACGTGCCGGTCATCAACACTCACGATTTTTGTTGGTTCCGACCCGTTTCATGGACTATTACTCACTATTTTGTGGTCCCAAAGTGATTTCCATGATCATCGAGCCCCAAGATGTGCTTACGTGTTGGTCGTCAAGAAACGCAGTTTGGGAAGATTCTGGCCCATTTCTTGGACTAGCACTCACTCTTTTGGGGTCCCGGAGTGATTTCCACGATAAACGAACCCGGGGTGCATTTACGTGTTGGTCATCAATACTCGCGATTTTTGTCTATTCTGGCCCGTCTCATGGACTATTACTCACCGTTTTGGGGTCCCGAAGCGTTTTCAATTGTTGTTAAACCCCAAGGTGCACCTACGTGTTGGTCATCAACAATCGTAGTTGGGGCCGATTCTGGCCCTTTTTGGACTATTACTCACCATTTTCGGGTCCCGAAGTGATTTCCACGATTGACGAACCCTAGTGTGCGTTAACGTGTCGGTCATCAACACTCGCGAGTTTTATCGATTCTAACCCGTTTCATGGACTATTACTCATCGTTTTGGGGTCCTAAAGCGACATCCATAGTTGTTAAACCCCAAGGTGCGCTTACGTGTCGGTCATCAACACTCATAGTTTTGGCCGATTCTGGCCCATTTAATGGACTATTACTCACTGTTTTGGGGTCCCGGAGTGACTTCCACGACTGATGAACTTCGGGGTTCGTTTACGTGTCGGTCATCACCTTTCGCGGTTTTTGTCGATTCTGGCCCGTTTCATGGACTATCACTCACCGTTTTGTGTTCCCAATGCGATTTCCACGAATGAGGAACCCGGGGCGTTACGTGTCAGTCATCAACACTCACAGTTTTGGCCGATTCTGGCAAGTTTCGTGGACAATTACTCACTGTTTTGGGGTCTCGGACTGATTTCCACGATTATGAACCCGGGTGCGTTTACGTGTCGGTCATCAACACTCGCGATTTTTATCGGTTCTGACCCGTTTCATGGAATATTACTCATCGTTTCAGGGTCCTGAAGCGTTTTCCATGGTTGTCAAACCCCAAGGTGCGCTTATGTGTCGGTCATCAACAATCGCAGTTTGGGCCAAGTCTGGCCCGTTTGTTGGACTATTACTCACCGTTTAGGGATCCCGAAGTGATTTCTATGATTGACGAACCCTAATGTGCATTTACGTGCCGGTCATCAACACCCATGATTTTTATCGTTTGTTATACGTTTGGGGACTATTACTCATCGTTTTGGTGTCCCGAAGCAATTTTCATAGTTGTTGAACCCCAAGGTGCGCTTACGTGTCGATCATCAACACTCAAAGTATTCGCCGATTTTGGCCCATTTCGTGGACTATTACTCACTATTTTGGGGTCCCGAGTGATTTCCACGATTAACGAACCCCGGGGTGCGTTTACGTGTCGGTCATCAACCCTCATAGTTTTGGCCGATTCTGACCCGTTTCATGGACTACTACTCACTATTTTGGGGTCCCAGGAGATTTCCACGATTAAAGAACCCTGGGGTGTGTTTACGTGTCGGTCATTAACACTCATAGTTTTGGCCGATTCTGGCCCGTTTCATGGACTGTTACTCACTGTTTTGGGGTTTCGGAGTGATTTCCATGATTAACGAACCCATGGTGCGTTTACGTGTCGGTCATCAACACTCCGCTTTTGGTCGATTCGACCCGTTTCATGGACTATTACTCACCGTTTGTGGTCCCAAAGCGATTTCCAGGGTTGTCGAACCCCAAAGTGTGCTTACGTGCTGGTCGTTAAGACTCACAGTTTGGACCGATTCTGGCCCGTTTCTTGGAGTATTACTCAGTTTTGGGGTTCCGAAGTGATTTCCACGATTAGCGAACCCGGTGTGCATTACGTGCCAGTCATCAACACTCACAATTTTGGCTGATTCTGGTCCGTTTCGTGCACTATTACTCAGCGTTTTGGGTTCCCACAGCGATTTCCATGATTCATGATCCCCGGGATGTGTTTACGTGACTGTCGTCAACACTCACAGTTTTGGCCAATTCTGACCCGTTTCGTGGACTATTACTCACCGTTTTGGGGTCCCAAAGAGATATCCATAGTTGCTGAACCACAAGGTGTGCTTACGTGTCGGTCATCTACACTCACATTTTTGGCCTATTCTGGCCCGTTTCGTGGACTATTACTCACTGTTTTGGGGTCGGTGATTTCCACGATTAACGAACCCGAGTGCGTTTACGTGTCGGTCATCAACCCTCACGGTTTTGCATGATTCGACCCATTTCATGGACTACTACTCACTATTTTGTGGTCCCGGAGATTTCCACGATTAAAGAACCACAGGGTGCTTTTACGTGTCGGTCATCAACACTCATAGTTTTGGCGATTCTAGCCCATTTCATGGTATTACTCACTTTGTTTTAGGGTCCCGGAGTGATTTCCACGATTAACGAACTCGTGGTGCATTTACGTGTTAGTCATCAGCACTTGCGGTTTTTGTCTATTCTGGCCCGTTTAATGGACTATTGCTCGCCGTTTTGCGGTCCAGAAGCGTTTTTAATGGTTGTTAAACCCCAAGGTGCACTTACTTGTCGGTCATCAACAATCGCAGTTTGGGCCGATTCTGGCCCGTTTTTGGACTATTACTCACCATTTTGGGGTCCCGGAGTGATTTCCACGATTGACGAACCCTAGTGTGCGTTTACGTTTCGGTCATGAACACTCGCGATTTTTATCGATTCTGACCCATTTCGTGGACTATTACTCACTGTTTTGGTGTCCCAAAGCGATATCCATAGTTGTTAAACCCCAAGTTGCGCTTACGTGTCGGTCATCTACACTCACAGTTTTGGCCGATTCTGGCACGTTTCATGGACTATCACTTACTATTTTGGGGTCCCAAAGCGATTTCCAGGGTTGTCGAACCCCAAAGTGTGCTTATGTGCTGGTCGTTAAGACTCGCAGTTTGGGCCGATTCTGGCCCGTTTCTTTGAGTATTACTCAGTTTTGGGGTCCCGAAGTGATTTCCACGATTAACGAACCCCGGTGTGCATTTACGTGTCAGTCATCAACACTCACAATTTTGGCCAATTCTAGTCCGTTTCGTGCACTATTACTCAGCATTTTGGGGTCCTAGAGTGTTTTCCACAATTCACGATCCCCGAGATGTGTTTACGTGACTGTCGTCAACACTCACAGTTTTGGCCAATTCCGACCCGTTTCGTGGACTATTACTCACCGTTTTGGGGTCCCGAGGAGATATCCATAGTTGCTGAACCCCAAAGTGCTTACGTGTCGGTCATCAACACTCACATTATTGGCCGATTTTGGACAGTTTCGTGGACTCTTACTCACTGTTTTGGGGTCCCAGAGTGATTTCCATGATTAACGATCCCCGGGCTGCGTTTACGTGCCGGTCATCAACACTCACGATTTTTGTTGATTCCGACCCGTTTCATGGACTATTACTCACTGTTTTGTGGTCCCAAAGTGATTTCCATGATCATCGAGCCCCAAGATGTGCTTACGTGTTGGTCGTCAAGAAACACAGTTTGGGAAGATTCTGGCCCATTTCTTGGACTAGCACTCACTCTTTTGGGGTCCCGGAGTGATTTCCACGATAAACGAACCCGGGGTGCATTTACGTGTTGGTCATCAATACTCGCGATTTTTGTCTATTCTGGCCCGTCTCATGGACTATTACTCACCGTTTTGGGGTCCCGAAGCGTTTTCAATGGTTGTTAAACCCCAAGGTGCACCTACGTGTTGGTCATCAACAATCGTAGTTTGGGCGATTCCGGCCCTTTTGGACTATTACTCACCATTTTCGGGTCCCGAAGTGATTTCCACGATTGACGAACCCTAGTGTGCGTTAACGTGTCGGTCATCAACACTCGCGAGTTTTATCGATTCTAACCCGTTTCATGGACTATTACTCATCGTTTTGGGGTCCTAAGCGACATCCATAGTTGTTAAACCCCAAGGTGCGCTTACGTGTCGGTCATCAACACTCATAGTTTTGGCCGATTCTGGCCCATTTAATGGACTATTACTCCTTTGTTTTGGGGTCCGGGTGACTTCCACGGTGATGAACCGGGGTTCGTTTACGTGTCGGTCATCGCTTTTCGCGGTTTTTGTCGATTCTGGCCCGTTTCATGGACTATCACTCACCGTTTTGTGTTCCCAAAGCGATTTACACGAATGAGGAACCCCGGGGAGCGTTTACGTGTCAGTCATCAACACTCACAGTTTTGGCCGATTCTGGCAAGTTTCGTGGACAATTACTCACTGTTTTGGGGTCTCGGACTGATTTCCACGATTATGAACCCGGGTGCGTTTACGTGTCGGTCATCAACACTCGCGATTTTTATCGGTTCTGACCCGTTTCATGGAATATTACTCATCGTTTGAGGTCTGGCGTTTTCCATGGTTGTCAAACCCAAGGTGCGCTTATGTGTCGGTCATCAACAATCGCGATTTGGGCCAAGTCTGGCCCGTTTGTTGGACTATTACTCACCGTTTAGGGATCCCGAAGTGATTTCTTTGATTGACGAACCCTAATGTGCATTTACGTGCCGGTCATCAACACCCATGATTTTTATCGTTTGTTACACGTTTTGGGGACTATTACTCATCGTTTTGGTGTCCCGAAGCAATTTTCATAGTTGTTGAACCCCAAGGTGCGCTTACGTGTCGATCATCAACACTCAAAGTATTCGCCGATTTTGGCCCATTTCGTGGACTATTACTCACTATTTTGGGGTCCCAAGTGATTTCCACGATTAACGAACCCCGGGGTGCGTTTACGTGTCGGTCATCAACCCTCATAGTTTTGGCCGATTCTGACCCGTTTCATGGACTACTACTCACTATTTTGGGGTCCCAGGAGATTTCCACGATTAAAGAACCCTGGGGTGTGTTTACGTGTCGGTCATTAACACTCATAGTTTTGGCCGACTCTGGCCCGTTTCATGGACTGTTACTCACTGTTTTGGGGTTTCGGAGTGATTTCCATGATTAACGAACCCATGGTGCGTTTACGTGTCGGTCATCAACACTCCCGCTTTTGGTCGATTCTGACCCGTTTCATGGACTATTACTCACCGTTTTGTGGTCCCCAGCGATTTCGGGGTTGTCGAACCCCAAAGTGTGCTTACGTGCTGGTCGTTAAGACTCGCAGTTTGGACCGATTCTGGCCCGTTTCTTGGAGTATTACTCAGTTTTGGGGTTCCGAAGTGATTTCCACGATTGACGAACCCCGGTGTGCATTTACGTGCCAGTCATCAACACTCACAATTTTGGCTGATTCTGGTCCGTTTCGTGCACTATTACTCAGCGTTTTGGGTTCCCACAGCGATTTCCATGATTCACGATCCACGGGATGTGTTTATGTGACTGTCGTCAACACTCACAGTTTTGGCCAATTCTGACCCGTTTCATGGATTATTACGCACCGTTTTGGGGTCCCGAAGAGATATCCATAGTTGCTGAACCCCAAGGTGTGCTTACGTGTCGGTCATCTACACTCACATTTTTGGCCTATTCTGGCCCGTTTCATGGACTATTACTCACTGTTTTGGGGTCCCAGAGTGATTTCCACGATTAACGAACCCTGAGGCGCGCTTACGTGTCGGTCATCAACACTCGCGATTTGATTCTGACCCGTTTCGTGGACTATTACTCACCGTTTTGTGGTCCCAGAGTGATTTCCATGATCGTCGAACCCCAAGATGTGCTTACGTGTTGGTCGTTGTCGGTGTCAAAACCGGCGGATCTCAGGTAGGGGGTCCCGAACTGTGCGTCTAGGCGGACGGTAACAGGAGACAAGGGACACGATGTTTTACCCAGGTTCGGGCCCTCTTGATGGAGGTAAAACCCTACGTCCTGCTTGATTAATATTGATAATATGGGTAGTACAAGAGTGGATCTACCACGAGATCAAGGAGGCTAAACCCTAAAGCTAGCCTATGGTATGATTGTTGTGATGTATGTTGTGTCCTCACGGACTAAAGCCCCCGGTTTATATAGACACGGAGGAGGCTAGGGTTTACACAGTCGGTTACAATGGTAGGAGATCTACATATCCGTATTGCCAAGCTTGCCTTCCACGCCAAGGAAAGTCCCATCCGGACACGGGCGGAGTCTTCAATCTTGTATCTTCGTAGTCTTGGAGTCCGTGGACGATGATAGTCGGCTGTCCGGACACCCCTAGTCGGGACTCCTCGGTAGCCCACGAACCAGGCTTCAATGGCGATAAGTCCGGCACGCATAATGTTCGGCATTGCAAGGCGGGTTCCTCCCTTGAATAATCCAAAGAAGATCATGAACACCAGGATAGTGTCCGGCTCTGCAAAATAAATTCCACATTCCACCGTAGAGAGAATAATGCACATAAATCCAATCTGCTGACGTATTTTGCGGCATGACATCACACCGCTACCAGGTCTTTACTTGAATTGTTTTTTATTATACCACCTCAGCACGTTTAGCGAAGTGGTTTCCTTGGCACGTCTTGTCGAAGCAGAGATCGTGCTCCCCTTATCTCGGGATTCTCATCAATACGAGCGTGGATAACCCAACCATGCCCATCACCACGCCTCCTCTATCGAAGGTGAATCCCGAACGGTCACGGAGACGGCTCTTGGTATTTTCCCCCTTTATAACGGGACCAAGGCTCGTTTCTTTTTCTCAATCTTCCATCGAATCCTCTCCTTGCTCCAAGTTCCAAAACCCAGAGCCCCAGATTGGCGCCGGATCTTCAACAATGTCGGCTCCGACCTTCGGGGCGGTGGAATCCCTCCTCCGTCACGGAGGAGGGCGTGTTAAAGCTGCGTGAGGCCAAGTACATCCCCACGAGATTTGCTGACAGTTGCCCCCAAGGGCAGGCCATACCCACTCCCGAGCCGGTGAGTCGTCGTCTTCGTATCCCACCTCCGCCGGGGTTTAGGATTCTCGGCGGACCCCTTCGTGAGAGGGCTCATGTTCTACTACGGGCTGGATTTTCACGACTTGGCCCGAGTCCATCCTCCATATTTCCGCATTCATTATTGTCATGAAGCCTTCCTCCGCGTCACCCCCACTTTGGCCTATGGCTGAAGACCTTCAATGTGGGCGAAGATGATCGGGGCGTCCGGTAGTCTTGGGGCGACCATAAGCAGGGGGCGATGCCCGTGGCCGAGGGCTCCTTCAAGAGGAGCTCGGCTTGTGGCAGCGGGTGGTTCTATGTCACCGCCGAAGGCAGCAAGCAAAAGCCGCCACCTTCATTTTGCCGGGACCTCCACGCCGATTGATGTCGTGGGTCGACCAAGGGCTCAATTGGTGGCCGTCCCAGACGTGCCCTTATTGCAGGGCGGTTCGAGACCTCAAGCGAGGAGATCAATCTGGTTGTGGTGATGCAGGTCATGCTAATCAGCGTCTTACGCCTGCAAGCGCCGTCCTCTCCGGTTATGGGAGTTCAATCCGGAGGGGCCACGAATTCTCCAACACTTCATGGGTATGACGCCCGTGGAGATGTACAAGTTGTTCTTCGGACCGCAGGTGGCGTGTCCGGAATTGACCGAGCATGCAGGCCTAAGCTGCAATTGCCCGGATACACAGGTAAGTAGATCAAAGTCCGGACGTTATGTTTGCTTTTCTGAAATTCGCCTTCTAACCCATTGTTCTTCATCAGGAGTGGGTGGCGCGATCGAAGCTGATAAGGTGTCCGGCCCCCCTCCCAGAGACCGCACCTGAGCCCGTGCTAGTCAGAATGTTGGAGGTCGCGCCCGTAGAAGGGGGCGATGGGGAAAATGGAAGAGCTATCACCTCGCCCAAGGGGGCGCCTGAAGAGGGGGGGGATCGACAATCCCTCCTTCGGGGAGAAGAGGACCGCCTCAAGACCCGAGGCCAAAGCCCTAAGCGGCGGAAGAAATCTTTACTGGAGGGTCTGCGTCCGGGAAAGTCCGGACATACAATCGTCTCTAAAGGATTAGCCCTCCAGTGAGCCGTGAGTAAAGAAAAGGAGGTTGAATGAGAAAATACCCTATTTGTGCTTACGTGGATGACGAAATTTTTACCTTGCAGATTCGGATCTCGGCCTTCTCGAGATGAGTTCGTCTTGAGGATCTTCTTCCGGAGATGATGAAAAGCAACGCCTCCGTCTGCTGCACCGTCGGATAGGGCGAGCGAGCTGAAGTATCGTCACGGAGGGTATCCCGAGTCGGAGGGCGGAGAGTTGAGCCCACTAGTATCCGGCGGGGAGCTGAAGAATCTGCTTGAGAGGCGTCCATCTCGAAAGATCATCGTGCTCGATGCGTATGGTGATTGGAAGGATTTCGATCCGCCAAAGCGGATTGCATAATGCCGTCGAAGTTCTTGGCGGGATTTGAGGTCTTAAAACAGCGCACCTTTTGACGGTTTGACACATAGAAGTCGCCTGTATAGATAGTAGCCCACGAGACTCGGTAGGTTGTCGAAAGCGACAGCGTCATCGAGGATCAAAATCTCGAGTAATGAATGTCGCCGTTCCTATGCGGTGGCGGATAGTCGAGGCTAGCGGACTAGTGGAGTTCTGAGTTAATCGCGGCAACAGCGTGGCGGATCACGGACATCGCGCTTGTCAACCGGCGACTTGGCGAGTCGCAAGGTAAATGAATTCTCCACGATCACTTATTTAAGGGAGTCAAAGCCGCCTCGATAATGCATATGTTGTGATCTGACGGCGGTGCTGCTGTTGTGGAAACCTTGGGCCAAGCTTGCTCAAGCTAAGGAGCAAGCCGAAGGAGTGATGCGGCTGCCTTGAGGGTGGCGAGGATTTGGAAGCGAAAAGGCTGCACACTGCCTAAGCGAGGAAAAGATGGCGAATTGGCGTGAAATTGAAGGATGCTGCCGACCGCAATGAGGCTCTTGAAAAGGCGCCTATCGGGCGGGAAGACTGGAAAGGCCGCTGCTGAAGCCAAGGATGCCCGTTCTGCGATGCGGGCTATGAAGGAGGGCTGCGCCCGAGCGGAGATATTGTGGCTGGCGGGCCTTTTCATCGCGTCGCCGGTTTACGGATCAAAGTATGCCCAACTTGGCCAGCTGTGGGGTCCGGAGGATCCATATATGGACTTAGCGGCAAGTGCGGCTGATGCCGTTGTACACTTCCGGAGCCAGAAGGATCACAAGACGGAAGAGCTATTTTGGTCTCAATTCCATAGTCCGAACCGTTCACTTCCGTTGACCGATCGGTTGGCCGAATGGGCTGAGCTAAACAGGTTGTCCGGACTTGCCATGACTGATATTGTGGCTCATGTCTGGCCAGAGAGGCCCAAGGTGACGAGCTATTTCGGCTTATTGCAGCAATTTCTTGGAGCGGTGCCGCAGATCAAGGAGATGAAGCGGTCAGCCTGCATAGAAGGCGCGCGGATGGCCCTTGCCCGTGTGAAGACACATTGGACAGAGATGGATGCCACTGCTATTGCGGCCTAGGGTTCGGACGAAAGCCGATTACTCGCCGAGCACTATTTTGGGGAAGTT
This sequence comes from Aegilops speltoides, assembly GCA_021437245.1. Classification (NCBI taxonomy): domain Eukaryota; kingdom Viridiplantae; phylum Streptophyta; class Magnoliopsida; order Poales; family Poaceae; genus Aegilops; species Aegilops speltoides. The sequence goes on from CM038144.1 coordinate 12,244,922, forward strand.
ATGCGTGGCGCTCGTGTAATAGAGTCGCGGTGCTCAAAAAATGTCACGTTCAAATGAACGTTTTATCTTGTAAGACAATGATTATGATGTAACTGCTTTTTATACTTGTGCGTTCCAAGTATTAAAATATCTCCTATGACGTTTATGTATACATTTGTATAACTTTGAAAGATTGCGAGTCTTGACTTCAGCCCCACGCACAAGGTGCGGGGTGTTCATAAAAAAATAGCGTTTTCACACTTAATCCGGCGTCTCGGTCCTGTTAAGGAGGTGGTAGCGTAGCTTAACGAGGCAATCCGTACTATGATGCTTTATCACTTTCACTTAGCGATGAGAGTTTGAGGTGGGGCTACAATATAGCCCTTGGGGCACCGCTTCTCCGAATTCGAGTGCGTGTGTGCCTGACCGAAGCGGTCCTTCGTCAGCGAGGAATTCTAAACATTCCGGAAGTCGATCGAGTGGTTGACCAGTCTCTCATTTGTATCATGATGATCAGTTTTGGCTTTCTCTCTTGAGGTGCTCGCCCGGCGAGCTGGGCACTGTCGCGATAGTTCTCCTGGTACGCGTTAGCCGATGATCGGAATGTAAGGCAGCAAAACACGGGGCAGGCAAACCCAACATTTGACCAAAGACATGATTGAGCTGATGCATATAAGGCCTAATTTCGAGATGCGAACACTCCCTAAGGTGTTCGGTCTTTATGGTAATGGGCGAACGATGCCCTAAGCCCCTAGTGTCAGTGCGAGCATGGTCCTCTCGGCGCGCCGATGCCAAAGCGTCGGGCTCCACTTTGGTTATAATAAGAAACCAAGGGATTATAACAACAAGAGTCGATAAAAAGGTTTACGCAGGTCTTAATCTGAAAAGAATCCTCGCGATGGGTCCCTCGCACGCGTCTGCGCTGTGTCTCCGTTGTGCCGTTATCCTGGACGGGTGTGCATGTTGTTCATCTGTAAAAAAGAGGAACTTAGTTTGAAAGGAACACGTGCGAAAAGAATATATACGAAAGAAGAAATAAAAGTAAGTAAAGCGGAGTCTGTATAAGCTCATTTGTTCTTTGTCTTGCGCAGCCCTTGTAAAGGATGTGCGGCTAGAAACCCCTAGCTTACTTATGCGGACTCGTCTAACCGTGTCCGGGGTCTTTAAGTGACCCTCACACTGAAATGATGCCACGTGGACCGGGCATCTTGAGTGTAAGAGACGCGTCATGTGGTATGGCGTTGAAACGGACAAAAGCCTCTCGTCCCAAGAGTGCTTGATAGCCACTTTTAAATGGGACGATATGAAAGATTAGTTTTTCGTGTCGAAAGTTGTTCGGTGATCCGAACACAACTTCTAGTAATAGGGAGCCTGTGCACTTGGCGTAAGTGCCTGGCGTTACTCCTGTAAAGGAAGTGCGGCTGTGTCGGATTTAAGTAGGGTCTATCCCCAACTTGCGGATTGTGTTTGGGTACAGCAGGTTTAAGTCGCTGCCTCCGTCCATCAGGACTTGTGTAAATTGCAGTCCGTCGATTACAGGATCCAATATCAGGGCAGTCCATCCTGCGTTTCGAACGCTTCTGGAATAATCCAGGTGGTCGAAAATGATTGGTTTTGATGTCCAATCTCTATGTTTTGCTTGGTTGGACCGTACGAGACCCATTTTAACGGGTGCCGCACTGTTTTTCCATATTATCACATGAAGTGAATTTACTGTTTTGACCTCTTGTGGGAAATTCTTTTGTTTTCCGGTGCTCTGCTGGTGGGGTTTATCATCTTCGCTTGACGCGTCGAGCCCCTTGTGTTCAGCGTTTAATCGGCCGGACTGTTTGAAAACCCAACAATCTCGGTGGGTGTGGTTTGCAGGCCTTCCGGGGGTATTGTCGATTTGACATATCCGACCCAAAATCTTGTTTAAATTGGATAGCTCTTCGCTGTTATCCTTAAGGGGCGGTGTTTTGTTGTTTGGCTGCGAGCTTTTGAATCCGGCGTTGACTGCCGTGGCCTTCGGGCTTTTCTCTTTATTCCGGCGCTGCTCCTTTCTGCGCCGTGATTTTCCGTTTCCATCTCTGATCTCGGATGTACTTGGGTCACTGGTGCTGCATCTTGCTAGCCAGCTATCCTCTCCCGCGCAAAATTGGGTGATGAGTCTTGTTAGCGCGGACATTGTCCTCGGCTTCTCTTGGCCGAGGTGTACATGAAACCATTCGTCTCGGACATTGTGTTTAAAAGCTGCTAAGGCTTGGCGTCCGGACGATCGACTATTTGGTTCTTTTGGTGAGGAACCTGTTCGAATTTTTGTTGACTCTCCGGGTTGTTGAGTTATATGACTTAGATAAATGCGCATCCGGAGGGCGGACATAAGTCCCTTGAAAATTTGCTCTAAGCGTCCTCGAGCTCTTCCCAACTTCCAACAGTATTTTCTGGAGGCTTTTGAGCCAATGACGGGCTGGCCCTTTGAGCTTGAGGGGTAGGTATTTTATGGCATGGAGATCATCTCCTCTGGCCATGTGTATGTGTAGTATATAATCTTCTATCCAGACTCCAGGGTCTGTTGTTCCGTCGTAGGCCTCTATGTTTATGGGTTTAAACCCTGCTGGGAATTCGTGATCCAGCACCTTGTTGGTGAAACATAGTGGGTGTGCGGCACCCTTGTATTTGGGTGCACCGATGTCTTCGGGCACTTGGCGTGTGGTATTGCCTCTTGGGGCCCTCTTCTTTGGCCCGTAAATGGACCTGGCTGGGCCATCTGTCCTTCCAGGGTCGTTAGTTGGTTTATATGTGGCGCCGCTTTCAGATTTTGGCCTATCATCTGGCCGTCTATCCGGCCAGGCGGCCTCTTTGTTTTTTGAATGTGGGGGCTCTATGGCCTCCTCATCAAATTCTGGCAGTAGCTTGCGTTTTGGGTAGCTCTTCGATTGATGGCCATTGCCGTATTTATCTGCGGTTTTGAGCACTTTGCTCCACCTCATTATGAGTGTATCTTCCGCCGTTTTGAGCTTCCGTTTTTCCTTCTTCAAGCTTCTTGCGGTGTTGACGAGTCTTTTCCGAAGGTTTTTATTCTCCGGCGGTGTGTTCGGCGTGAGATCGTCCGGACTATTTTTTCCGCCGGGCCTGGACTGATTGTCTGACTCGTCTTGTTCGGACGGTTGCTTGTCGTCGTCCACTGGTTTAGCCTGCTGTATTGCTTGGTCATTAAGAGCGCTATTGTTGTTGAGGCGGGACTTAGGGCGGCGTCTGCGTCGCCGTTTTCATTGATTGTCGGCGGGATTGTCTTCTGCCGCGCCCTGTTTGTCCTCGTTGTCGCTTCCTTTTGGGGTATCCACCATGTATACGTAGTATGACGAGGTGGTCTTTACGTGCCTTGTAGGCGCTGGTTCTTGTTCGTCTCCGGCATCGTCGTCCATGCCGTCGATGCCTTCGGAGTCGTAATCTAGCATGTTGGTTAGGTAGTCGACAGTGGCTACAAAGTGGGTGGTGGGTGGGATCTGAATTTCTTCGTCGTCCGTATCCCAACCGTCCTGGCCATAATCCGGCCAGGACACTCCAGATAGCGACAGATGCTTTAGTGAATTTAGGATGTCGCCAAAGGGCGAGTATTGGAAGATGTCCGCGGTGGTGAATTCCATAACCGGCGCCCAATCCGATTCGATTGGTAGGGGCGTGGGAGGTCGAGTCGGCACCTCGGAATCACGAGTTCGCGAGGACAAGATTAGTGTTCGCTCCATCGTCATGGAAGTTGAAGCCCCGGTGGTGTCCATCCACGGTCCTCGTCTGGCGATCGGCTCCGGACTAAGGGCCAGCGGATTCGTGTGCGCCACCAAGGCCTTTGTTTGGCGGAGCTAGATCATGCCCATCGCAGCGAAAGGCGGCGCTTGGCTTTGGCTCGCGCCCGTCGAAGATCAAGTCCCTTGGGCGTCGGTTTGTGAAGTTTAGGCTTCGAATCGACGATGGCGGGGTGTAGCTTCGATCTGCTCCGGATGGCCAAGTGAATTAGCCGCGGTGCGAAGCCACGAATCTGAAGATCTGTCCGGGAGAAAAGTCTCACCACGGACAGCGTTGATGATTGAAGATGCCATCGAGCCTATCGGTGGCGACGGAGGAACTCTCAATGAAAGCACCAATGTCGGTGTCAAAACCGGCGGATCTCGGGTAGGGGTCCCGGCTGTGCGTCTAGGCGGATGGTAACGGAGACAAGGGACACGATGTTTTACCTGGTTGGGCCCTCTTGATGGAGGTAAAACCCTATGTCCTGCTTGATTAATATTGATAATATGGGTAGTACAAGAGTGGATCTACGACGAGATCAAGGAGGCTAAACCCTAAAGCTAGCCTATGGTATGATTGTTGTGATGTATGTTGTGTCCTACGAAACTAAAGCCCCCCGGTTTATATAGACACCGGAGGAGGCTAGGGTTTACACAGAGTCGGTTACAATGGTAGGAGATCTACATATCTGTATTGCCAAGCTTGCCTTCCACGCCAAGGAAAGTCCCATCCGGACACGGGACGGAGTCTTCAATATTGTATCTTCGTAGTCTTTGAGTCCGGCGGACGATGATAGTCCGGCTGTCCAGACACCCCCTAGTCCAGGACTCCCTCAGTCGTCAAAAACGAAGTTTGGGTAGATTTTGGCCCGTTTCTTGGACTATTACTCACTGTTTTCGGGTCCCGTAGTGATTTCCACGATTAACGAACTCGTGGTGCATTTACGTGTTGGTCATCAACACATGCAGTTTTTGTCTATTCTGGCCCGTTTAATGGACTATTGCTCGCCGTTTCTTGGTCCAGAAGCGTTTTCAATGGTTGTTAAACCCCAAGGTGCACTTACTTGTCGGTCATCAACAATCGCGGTTTGGGCCGATTCCGGCCCGTTTTTGGACTATTACTCACCATTTTGGGGTCCCGAAGTGATTTCCACGATTGACGAACCCTAGTGTGCATTTACATTTCGGTCATCAACACTCGCAATTTTTATAAATTCTGACCTATTTCGTGGACTATTACTCACCGTTTTGGGGTCCCAAAGCGATATCCATAGTTGTCAAACCCCAAGTTGCGCTTACGTGTCGGTCATCTACACTCATAGTTTTGGCCGATTCTGGCACGCTTCATGGACTATCACTCACTGTTTTGGGGTCCCAAAGCGATTTCCAGGGTTGTCAAACCCCAAAGTGTGCTTATGTGCTGGTCGTTAAGACCCGCAGTTTGGGCCGATTCTGGCCCGTTTCTTGGAGTATTACTCAGTTTTGGGGTCCCGAAGTGATTTCCACGATTGACGAACCCCGGTGTGCATTTACGTGTCAGTGATCAACACTCACAATTTTGGCCGATTCTAGTCCGTTTCGTGCACTATTACTCAGCGTTTTGGGGTCCTAACCCGTTTCATGGACTATTACTCATCGTTTTGGGGTCTGAAGCATTTTCCATGGTTGTCAAACCCCAAGGCACGCTTACGTGTCGGTCATCAACAATCGCAGTTTGGGCCAAGTCTGGCCCGTTTGTTGGACTATTACTCACCGTTTAGGGATCCCAGAGTGATTTCTATGATTGCCGAACCCTAATGTGCGTTTACGTGCCGGTCATCAACAGGCACGATTTTTATCGTTTGTTACCCGTTTCGGGGACTATTACTCACCGTTTTGGGGTCCCGAAGCGATTCTCATAGTTGTTGAACCCCAAGGTGCGCTTACGTGTCGATCATCAACACTCACAGTATTGGCCGATTTTGGCCCGTTTCGTGGACTATTACTCACTGTTTTGGTGTCCCGAGTGATTTCCACGATTAACGAACCCCGGGGTGCGTTTACATGTCGGTCATCAACCCTCACAGTTTTGGCCGATTATGACCCGTTTCATGGACTATTACTCACTATTTTGGGGTCCCAGGAGATTTCCACGATTAAAGAACCCTGGGTGCGTTTACGTGTCGGTCATCAACACTCATAGTTTTGGCTGATTCTGGCCCGTTTCGTTGACTGTTACTCACTGTTTTGGGGTTTCGAAGTGATTTCCATGATTAACGAACCCATGGTGCGTTTACGTGTCGGTCATCAACACTTGCGGTTTGGTCGATTCTGACCCGTTTCATGGACTATTACTCACCGTTTTGTGCTCCCAAAGCGATTTCCAGGGTTGTCGAACCCCAAAGTGTGCTTACATGCTGGTCGTTAAGACTCGCAGTTTGGACCGATTCTGGCCTGTTTCTTGGAGTATTACTAAATTTTGGGGTTCCGAAGAGATTTCCACGATTGACGAACCCCGGTGTGCATTTACGTGTCAGTCATCAACACTCACAATTTTGGCTGATTCTGGTCCATTTCGTGTACTATTACTCAGCGTTTTGGGGTCCCAGAGCGATTTCCACGATTCACGATCCCCGGGATGTGTTTACGTGACTGTCGTCAACTCTCATAGTTTTGGCCAATTCCGACCCGTTTCGTGGACTATTACTCACCGTTTTGGGGTCCTGAAGAGATATCTATAGTTGCTGAACCCCAAGGTGTGCTTACGTGTCGGTCATCTACACTCACATTTTTGGCCGATTCTGGCCCGTTTCGTGGACTATTACTCACTGTTTTGGGGTCCCAGGTTGATTTCCACGATTAACGAACCTCGGGCTGCGTTTACGTGTCGGTCATCAACACTCATGATTTTTGTTGATTCTGACCCGTTGCATGGACTATTACTCACCGTATCGTGGTCCCAAAGTGATCTCCATTATCGTCGAACCCCAAGATGTGCTTATGTGTTGGTCGTCAAGAAACGTAGTTTGGGCAGATTCTGGCCCGTTTCTTGGACTATTACTCACTGTTTTGGGGTCCCGGAGTGATTTCCACGCTTAACGAACCCGGCGTGCATTTACGTGTTGGTCATCAACACTCATGATTTTTGTTGATTCTGACCTGTTTCATGGACTATTACTCACACTACTGGGAAAAGCCTATACACAGAATCTTATCAGCAGCGCGCTTCAAAATAACTCGCGGTTTTTGTCTATTCTGGCCCGTTTCATGGATTTTACTCGCCGTTTCGGGGTCCCGAAGCATTTGCAATGGTTGTTAAACCCCAAGGTGCACCCACGTGTCGGTCAACAACAATCATAGTTTGGGCCGATTCTGGCCCGTTTTTTTGACTATTACTCACTGTTTTGGGGTCCCGGAGTGATTTCCACGATTAACGAACCCTACTGTGCGTTAATGTGTCGGTCATGAACACTCGCGATTTTTATCGATTCTTACCTGTTTCGTGGACTATTACTCACCGTTTTGGGGTCCTGAAGCAATTTTCATAGTTGTTGAACCCCAAGGTGCGCTTACGTGTCGATCATAACCACTCACAATATTGGCCGATTCTGGCCCGTTTCATGGACTATTACTCACTGTTTTGGGGTCCCGAGTGATTTCCACGATTAATGAACCCCGGGGTGCGTTTACATGTCGGTCATCAACCCTCATAGTTTTGGCCGATTCTGACCCGTTTCATGGACTACTACTCACTATTTTGGGGTCCCAGGAGATTTCCACGATTAAAGAACCCTAGGGTGCGTGTACGTGTCGGTCATCAACACTCATAGTTTTGGCCGATTCTGGCCTGTTTTGTGGACTGTTACTCACTGTTTTGGGGTTTCGGAGTGATTTCCATGATTAACGAACCCATGGTGCGTTTACGTGTCGGTCGTCAACACTCGCGGTTTTTGTCGATTCTGACCCGTTTCATGGACTATTACTCACCGTTTTGTGGTCCCAAAGCGATTTCCAGGGTTGTCGAACCCGAAATTGTGCTTACGTGCTGGTCGTTAAGACTCGCAGTTTGGGCCGATTCTGGCCCGTTTCTTGGAGTATTACTCAGCTTTGGGGTCCCGAAGTGATTTCCACGATTGACAAACCCCGGTGTGCATTTACGTGTCAGTCATCAACACTCACAATTTTGGCCGATTCTGGTCCGTTTCATGCACTATTACTCAACGTTTTGGGGTCCCAGAGCGATTTCCACGATTCACGATCCCTGGGATGTGTTTACGTGACTATCGCCAACACTCACAGTTTTGGCCAATTCTGACCCGTTTCGTGGACTATTACTCACCGTTTTGGGGTCCCGAAGAGATATCCATAGTTGCTGAACCCCAAGGTGTGTTTATGTGTCGGTCATCAACAATCACATTTTTGGCCGATTCTGGCCCGTTTCGTGGACTGTTATTCATTGTTTTGGGGTCCCAGGTTGATTTCCACGATTAACGAACCCCGGGCTGCGTTTACGTGTCGGTTATCAACACTCATGATTTTTGTTGATTCTGGCCCGTTTCATGGACTATTACTCACCGTATCATGGTCCCAAAGTGATTTCCATGATCGTCGAACCCCAAGATTTGCTTACGTGTTGGTCGTCAAGAAACGCACTTTGGGAAGATTCTTGCCCGTTTCTTGGACTATTACTCATTGTTTTGGGGTCCCGGAGTGATTTCCACGATTAACGAACCCAGGGTGCATTTACGTGTTGGTCATCAACACTCGCGGTTTTTGTGTATTCTGGCCCGTTTCATGGAATATTACTCGCCGTTTTGGGATCCCGAAGCGTTTTCAATGGTTGTTAAACCCCAAGGTGCACCTACATGTCGGTCATCAACAATCGTAGTTTGGGCCGATTCTGGCCCATTTTTTGGACTATTACTTACCGTTTTGGGGTCCCGGACTGATTTCCACGATTGACGAACCCTACTGTGCGTTAACATGTCGGTCATCAACACTCGTGATTTTTGTCGATTCTGACCCGTTTCATGGACTATTACTCATCGTTTTGGGGTCCTGAAGCGTTTTCCATCGTTGTCAAACCCCAAGGCGCGCTTACGTGTCGGTCATCAACAATCGCAGTTTGGGCAAAGTCTGGCCCGTTTGTTGGACTATTACTCACCGTTTTGGGATCCCAAAGTGATTTCTACGATTGACGAACCCTAGTGTGCGTTTACGTGCCGGTCATCAACACCCACGATTTTTATCGACTGTTACCCGTTTCGTGGACTATTACTCACCGTTTTGGGGTCCCAAAGCGATTTTCATAGTTGTTGAACCCCAAGGTGCGCTTACGTGTCGATCATCAACACTCATAGTATTGTCCGATTCTGGCCCGTTTCGTGGACAATTACTCACAGTTTTGGGCTCCTGAGTGATTTCCACGATTAATGAACCCCGGGGTGCGTTTATGTGTCGGTCATCAACCCTCATAGTTTTGGCCAATTATGACCCGTTTCATGGACTACTACTCACTATTTTGGGGTCCCAGGAGATTTCCACGATTAAAGAACCCTGGGGTGCGTTTACGTGTTGGTCATCAACACTCATAGTTTTGGCCGATTCTGGCCCGTTTCGTGGACTGTTAGTCACTGTTTTGGGGTTTCGGAGTGATTTCCATGATTAACGAACCCATGGTGCGTTTACGTGTCGGTCATCAACACTCGCGGTTTTTGTCGATTCTGACCCGTGTCATGGACTATTACTCACCGTTTTGTGGTCCCAAAGCGATTTCCAGGGTTGTGGAACCCCAAATTGAGCTTACGTGTTGGTCGTTAAGAATCGCAGTTTGGGCCGATTCTGGCCCGTTTCTTGGAGTATTACTTAGTTTTGGGGTCCCGAAGTGATTTCCACGATTGACAAACCCCGGTGTGCTTTTACGTGTCAGTCATCAACACTCACAATTTTGGCCGATTCTGGTCCGTTTCATGCACTATTACTCAACGTTTTGGGGTCCCAAAGCGATTTCCACGATTCACGATCCCCAGGATGTGTTTGCGTGACTGTCGTCAACACTCACAGTTTTGGCCAATTTCTACCCGTTTCGTGGACTATTACTAACTGTTTTGGGGTCCCGAAGAGATATCCATAGTTGCTGAACCCCAAGGTGTGCTTACGTGTTGGTCATCAACACTCACATTTTTGGCCGATTCTGGCCCGTTTCGTGGACTATTACTCATTGTTTTGAGGACCCGGAGTGATTTCCATGATTAACGAACCCGGGGTGCATTTACGTGTAGGTCATCAACACTCGTGGTTTTTGTTTATTCTGGCCCGTTCCAAGGACTATTACTTGCCGTTTTGGGGTCCCGAAGCGTTTTCAATGGTTGTTAAACCCCAAGGTGCACCTATGTGTCGGTCATCAACAATCGTAGTTTGTGCCGATTCTAGCCCGTTTTTTTGGACCATTACTCACCGTTTTGGGGTCCCGGAGTGATTTCCACGATTGACGAACCCTACTGTGCGTTTACGTGTCGGTCATCAATACTCGCGATTTTTCTCGATTCTGACCCGTTTCATGGACTATTACTCACTGTTTTGTGGTCCCAAAGCGATTTCCAGGGTTGTCGAACCCCAAAGTGTGCTTACGTGCTGGTCGTTAAGACTCGCAGTTTGGACCGATTCTGGCCCGTTTCTTGGAGTATTACTCAGTTTCGGGGTCCCGAAGTGATTTCCATGATTTACGAACCCCGGTGTGCATTTACATGTCAGTCATCAGCCCCCACAATTTTGGCCGATTCTTGTCCATTTCGTGCACTATTGCTCAGCGTTTTGGGGTCCTAGAGCGATTTCCACGATTCACGATCCCCGGGATGTGTTTACGTGACTGTTGTCAACACTCACAGTTTTGGCCAATTCTGACCCGTTTCGTGGACTATTACTCACCGTTTTGGGGTCCCGAAGAGATATCCGTAGTTGCTGAACCCCAAGGTGTGCTTACGTGTCGGTCATCAACACTCACATTTTGGGCTGATTCTGGCCCATTTCGTGGACTATCTATTATATACATAAAACAGAAGTAAAACAAGCGGCCACGTTCGTCCACATGTGCTAAAAATATATGCTTTGTTGATCTTAATTCCAATGGTTGAGATTAACAGTTAAAGAAATTTACGTACAACATAGTCATGTACAGATTCATGTATATTGCAACGTTTGACACGTCCAAACCATGCCAATCAGGTCACCGCACCAAGGAGAAAAAAAGTACGTGAAAGTCTTTCCAAAAAATATGTATGCAACATCGGACATCCTTGAGGAGTTCAACAAGAATACGAATTGTTATTAAAGAAAAAAACATGCCGATCTAAATCACGTACCAAGGGAAAAAAAGTACGAGAAAGTCTTTCAAAAAACAAACATGCAAACAGCATCGGACATCCTTCAGGAGTCCAACAAGAATATAAACATGCAAGCAGTATTATATTATACTATTATAAACAACAAACAACCAACGGTGGAGATTTGTCATCGTTAGACTAATATGTATAAACGGTGGAGATCTATTAGCCAAGCAAGGAAAGAATACGATCTGATCTATAGTATCAAATTTTACATGAAAGTTTAAAAAGGGTAAACGGAAACGTGTCCAGCTGCTCCAGCATGAACACGACATGCAATTTGGAAAGCAAACCACTTGGCCGTACATAGGAGCTGTTACGGAAGGATTCCACGTATTCTGAGTTAAATACCAAGCCGGCCGGAAGAAAAGGCTCTGGAATACACAAGCAAAGAAGAACAAGGACACGCATATATATACGCCAGGCATAACACGCCAGCAGCAGAGGTTGGGCTCCGATGATGATGAGCCGGCCAAGGCGATATCGATCCAGCGATAAGTGACGGCGCCTGAAGGCCATGTTGATGGCTGCGATCGATGGTGTCAACTCGAGTTTAGAGTCCAAATCCATCAGTATATGTCCAAGGTTCATCGGTCTGGCTTACGACAATGATATGCATTGGATAATTGTGCCGTATCAACCATAGACAACGTCGGGAATCCGAAGATGGCAGCAGACCTAGCCCTGTAAAAATCCTCCGATGAGCTCGAGACGACAATGACGATCTCGGGCCTATGAAGATAGCTCGAGCCTCCAGAGGAAAAGAAATCTCACGCCAACGAAGCTGATGAGCAGACAAGGTGTCCCGAGTCTACCTCAATGTAATTCAACGAGTCCGTAATCCGTACGGCAATATCAGTCTAGCGAGAAGCATCGATATCAGAAATCAACGAGGCGGTTTGAATCGGTGGCAACCCCAATGTGCAATCAGAGGTGTGACGTCCAACGACCGTAGAGGATCTGGTGACCACCGTGCCAGCGCAATTTTGATCAGCTGGGCTTGAATATTTTCTTATCACGCGTAACTGGATGCGGTGGGGATGGCTAATGAAGGTCTCTAACGAATCATGTGCCCAGATTGTCGAATCTACGGTGCGGTGTACTACGAGCGAGCTTGATCTATCGAGAAGAAACCATGTCGGACAACGACGGTGCACAGGTTTCCGATTGAATTTCCCGCATACATGCATGAATAATTGAATATTCAGTCGCCGTGCGGCAGCTCAGTGTTTCCAATGCGCAGCGCCATGAAAACCTCCTAGCTCGAATCATTGGTTGACATAGGTGAGAGTGAGGCGGTGCGTGAAGGCAACATTGCACGGGAGCGAAGCGGACTAAAGAGCTTGGCGAGGGCGCTCGAGAAAAGCGAGCTTACACCATGTGGATCGAATTGGATAGAGAGGGCGAGTCTAATCCCGATTTGTATGTGCCAAGCAGATGGAATTAAAACAGAAAACGTACGGGTAGCTCCGCGAAGGATGCATACACAGTTTGCCCTGCCAATTTTGGCTTCTCCCTACATCTCTTGCGTGCAATTTTTCTGAGATGTTTACGTTCAACTATTAAATTAATTTGGGCAATCATGTTGTGGAGTCTCTGACTGACTAGAACATCATAGATTTTCAACCACTATCCGTCACCAGATCCTGGCCAAGAAAAAGTAAAAATCATGACTGGAATCCATGTCCTCCAAAAAAAGTAACGATAGTCGTTGTGTCAAACAACCAATAACCAATTCTATTTTCCAGGGAAATCACAACATACTAAAATTTAGCTATAGATTATACATTGTAATAATATGATAATAGTTCGTAGCATATTGTATCTGCAACAAATTAACTTTCCTCAGTTTCGCATATCACCAGGACACTATGCATGAATCCTTTTATAAGGGCAGTATATGTCGCAGTAACACTAATGAAGCCAGCTAATAAATATATTTTAGAAAATAAATAAATAACCAAGATAAAACTTAAAACGCATCAGACAATTATGTAAACAATAAAATACTGCAACTGATGCAAAAAAATAGAGATAAGGGTATGCAAGATTAATTTAATTCTTCGACAGAGCATAACAGAGATAAGAGTTAGACACAGTGCATGATTTAAAGGTAGTGGTGAATATAAATCATATTGACTTGAAGCATGAAGCATCTCAAGGCAGTAATGACGTGGTGGGTTAAAAAGAAAATAACATAGGATTTAGGAACAAACCATTGAAATAATTTATATTTTATATAAAATCATCCATAAATTATTCACTAATATTTTGAAAGATGTAAATGTTAGTTATGCTATTTTTCTATATATCAACGACATCTTGGTGGTAAGGATCAAATACGTTTTTTAATTTAAATATATGTCTATTTTTGAAAACAAATGACTTAAGAACAATTTTTGAAGACTCTTCATTTTGTTTAATCTATATTTGTTTCTATTATAAAAAATATGAAATGCTTTTATCATAAGCTTCTCGGACTTCTAAAGTTGATATTATACTACACAAATTAAATACATGAAAGAGTCTAGCCGCGCAAATGCGCGGGTCACTCCGCTAGTTACTCACTGTTTTGGGGTCCCAGGTTGATTTCCATGATTAACGAACCCTGGGCTGCGTTAACGTGTCGGTCATCAACACTCACGATTTTTGTTGATTCTGACACGTTTCATGGACTATTACTCACCGAATCGTGGTCCAAAGTGATTTCATGATCGTCGAACCCGAAGATCTGCTTACGTGTTGGTCATCAAGAAACGCAGTTTGGGCAGATTCTGGCCCGTTTCTTGAACTATTACTCACTGTTTTGGGGTCCCGGAGTGATTTCCACGCTTAACGAACCCGGCGTGCATTTACGTGTTGGTCATCAACACTCATAATTTTTGTTGATTCTGACCTGTTTCATGGACTATTACTCACACTACTGGGAAAAGCCTATACACAGAATCTTATCAGCAGCGCGCTTCAAAATAACTCGCTGCTGCTAACTAGCGATGGCGGCGGATCGACAAAACTTCGCTGCTTGAGACAAATATAGCGATGAGCGTCCTCCCAAAGACGCGCTGCTGCTATAATTCCTACGAGGCCGCCGCGAGGCTAGTCGTTATAGCAGCAACGCGTTAAAGTGATGCGCGCTACTGCTACGTAGCATAGTAGCAGCGCATTTCTCATATAAGCGCTACTGCTAACTTTCCTACAAAAATTTAGTCCCACCTCGCTCCGTGAAGAGAGTTTCTACCACCTTAAATAAGTTACTTCTCACACTTTGACAAGCACTTGATTTTCATTGAACTCTATGTGTAGAATTTGTGGCTGCAATATGAGTCTTCACCTGTTGCTAAACCGGTGAGGACTCATATTGTCAAATCAGATTGTACACAAAAAGATCGTTGATAATCAATGTGTTTTTGATATATTGAACAAAGTCTATTTTTACATGCTGACACATAGCAGTAGCGCTTTATTGTGAAAGCGCTGCTGCTGCTAGATAGCTTTCTTGAAGAGCGTCTTTTCTGAGCGCCTCTTGCTAAGCCATCATCTCCCCATCTCCTCCATTACGATCCACTCACACACATAGCCACTCAATCCTCTCCGATCCGTGCATTTTGCTTCCCCGTCGCCCTCCTTCTGCGCCTGGCCGTCACCTCCTCCTCCTTGCTGGACTCGGTACCGGCCTCCTCCTCCGTCCTCCCTTTCCACTTGCCGCTGGCCGGCCCCTCCTCGCTCCGCCTTCCTCCTCCGTCCTCCCTCAACTGGCCGCGCCGGCCGGCCCCTCCTCGATCCGCCTTCCTCCTCCGTCCTCCCTCAACTGGCCGCGCCGGCCGGCCCCTCCTCGCTCGACCTTCCTCCTCCATCCTACTCTCTTCTCCCTCCTCGAGTCGCCCCTCCTTCTCCCTCCTGCTCATATGCAACATTTTGATTTAGTTGATATAATTTAGTTGACTTAGTAGGCTAGTTGATTTAGTTGACTTAGAACATTTTGATTTAGTTGATTTAGTAGGCTAGTTAATTTAGTTGACTTAGAACATTTTGATTTAGTTGATTTAGTAGGCTAGTTGATTTAGTAGACTTAGAACATTTTGATTTAGTTGATTTAGTAGGCTAGTTGATTTAGTTGACTTAGAACATTTTGATTTAGTTGATTTAGTAGGCTAATTCATTTAGTTAATTTAGTTAACTTAGAACATTTTGATTTACTTGATTTAGTAGGCTAGTTGATTTAGTTCACTTAGAACATTTTGATTTAGTTGATTTAGTAGGCTAGTTGATTTAGTTGACTTAGAATATTTTGATTTAGTTGATTTAGTAGGCTAGTTGATTTAGTACACTTAGAACATTTTGATTTAGTTGATCGTTAATCCTTTGATCATATTGCTTTAGGAAGAATGGTGCCACCACCACCACCACTATGTCAACTGTGCAAGTCAAGATCTTGACAACCTTGCAACCAGCAAGCTGTTAAGCATCTACTTCCAGCCGAGTTTTAGTCATCTTGTGTAAGAAATTAGATGAAATGTAATAACTATTTTATTTTTAGTGTTGGCATTACTGCATTGTGTCATTTTGCTTATTTTACATAGATCGTCCCATGCAATGTGAGGTTGAAATTCAACAAGTGACGGAGACATTTGTGACATTTGAGGCTCTGGGGCCGTACACTATGGAGGTAGAGAAAGGACGCAATATATCGCAGATTGGAGGAGATGGATGGGCCCGTTTCGTCGCTCGCATGCATCTTACTGGTGGTGAGTTGATCAGCTTCAACTTCCGAGCAGAAAGACCCAAGCTAGCTGTCATTTATGTCAACCTGGTGGAAGATGATGAAGATGACAAAGATTATGAAGATGATGAAGATAATGAGGACCCACTCAATGAAGATGATGAGGACCCACTTCATGAAGCCATCGTAGCTCAAAGAACAAGGCTGAGTGAGGAGGAGGTGTCCAACCTGTGGGACATAATTCCGCCACGTGCTGACTTTGTCGGGGTGCCATTCATGACCCGCTTGACAAATACCATGGTTGA
The DNA here is from genome assembly GCA_021437245.1 of Aegilops speltoides. NCBI lineage: Eukaryota > Viridiplantae > Streptophyta > Magnoliopsida > Poales > Poaceae > Aegilops > Aegilops speltoides. The sequence goes on from CM038144.1 coordinate 12,261,054, forward strand.
TCGACATGATATGATATGTTATACTTACAAATGCAAATTAATAGTGTGAATTACTTAGTGTCCAGTCCAATGATATGGTATGTTGTGTGGAATCTAGTCGATGATATATATGTTTTAGTGTAGAGTTCGATCACATGCTTATTAATTGATATGTTTTCTTATTGAGAAATTGGCAAAGAGCATATCTGTGAGTTATGGTATCGAGCACGATGAAGAAGGCTCAATTGGACTACGCCTTACTACAAGGGCTCCATCACAACCTGTACTTACTGCGTGGACACCGTGACGGTCGCTTTACACTTAAACTTCGGTTGGGTGGAAGAAATTCCTCGATGGCAAGAATCTTCGTGTTGGACAGGCCATCCTAATTACTATCAGGAACACCAACCGCCCAGGCTTGAGGATGATGATTGTCTTCGATATCATCTAGAACTACATATGTGTGTGTTGCTATATCATCTAGAACTACATATGTGTGTCTGGCTATATCATCTAGAACTACATATGTGTGTGTGGCTATATCATCTAGAACTACATATGATGATCGTCGTCGATATCATCTAGAACTACATATGATGATGGCCGTTGATATGACCTTGTACTGCTTGAGGATGCATGTTGGCTATGCATGAAATTGTTATCTAGTACTTTTTCGTTTCCAAATTACTGCGTCGTGGTTTGAACTAAAACCACGACAGTAATTTAAACTAAGGAGTACTACCGCATCTAGTAATGGTTTATGAATTTGATATCCACTAGCAGTACCTAGTATCTAGTATCTGAAAGGAGAAGTGAAAGGGAATGGGGCAGTGGGAAAATGATGAAAGATATAGCAGTAGCGAGGGATGGCAAAATCACTATAGCTAGTTAATAGTAGCGCGTTCACAAAAAGCGCTGCTGATATCGTCAACAGTAGTAGCGCGGGTTAGGGCCGCACTACTACTATGAGTTAGCTGTAGCGCCTTATTAGTAGCGCGTCCACCCGCGCTGCTGCTAGCCTAAAAACCCGTGCTGCTGCTAGCCTTTTCCCTAGTAGTGTCATCATATCATGGTCCCAAAGGGATTTCCATGATCGTCGAACCCCAAGATCTGCTTACGTGTTGGTCGTCAAGAAACGCAGTTTGGGCAGATTCTGGCCCGTTTCTTGGACTATTACTCATTGTTTTGGGGTCCCGGAGTGATTTCCACGATTAACGAACCCAGGGTGCATTTACGTGTTGGTCATCAACACTCGCGGTTTTTGTCTATTCTGGCCCGTTTCATGGACTATTACTTGCCGTTATGGGGTCCCAAAGCATTTTCAATGGTTGTTAAACCCCAAGGTGCACCTACGTGTCGGTCATCAACAATCATAGTTTGGGCCGATTCTGGCCCGTTTTTGGACTATTACTCACCGTTTTGGGGTCCCGGATTGATTTCCACGATTGACAAACCCTACTGTGCGTTAACGTGTCGGTCATCAACACTCGCGATTTTTGTCGATTCTGACCCGTTTCATCGACTATTACTCATCGTTTTGGTGTCCTGAAGCGTTTTCCATGGTTGTCAATCCCTAAGGTGCGCTTACGTGTCGGTCATCAACAATCGCAGTTTGGGCAAAGTCTGGCCCGTTTGTTGGACTATTACTCACCGTTTTGGGATCCCGAAATGATTTCTACGATTGACGAACCCTAGTGTGCGTTTATGTGCCGGTCATCAACACCCACGATTTTTATCGATTGTTACCCGTTTCGTGGAGTATTACTCACCGTTCTGGGGTCCCGAAGCGATTTTCATAGTTATTGAACCCCAAGGTGCGCTTACGTGTCGATCATCAACACTCATAGTATTGGCCGATTCTGGCCCGTTTCATGGACTTTTACTCACTGTTTTGGGGTCCCGAGTGATTTCCACGATTAACGAACCCCGGGGTGCGTTTACGTGTCGGTCATCAACCCTCAGAATTTTGGCCGATTCTGACCCGTTTCATGGACTACTACTCACTATTTTGGGATCCCAGGAGATTTCCCCGATTAAAGAACTCTGGGGTGCGTTTACGTGTCGTTCATCAACACTCATAGTTTTGGCTGCTTCTGGCCCGTTTCGTGGACTCACTGTTTTGGGGTTTCAAACCGATGGTGCGTTGACGTGTCGGTCATCAACACTCGTGGTTTTTGTCAATTCTGACCCGTTTCATGGACTATTACTCACTGTTTTGTGGTCCCAAAGCGATTTCCAGGGTTGTGGAACCCCAAAGTGTGCTTACGTGCTCATCGTTAAGACTCGCAGTTTGGGCCGATTCTGGCCCGTTTCTTGGAGTATTACTCTATTTTGGGGTCCCGAAGTGATTTCCACGACTGATGAACCCCGGTGTGCATTTACATGTCAGTCATCAACACCCACAATTTTGGCCGATTCTTGTCCGTTTCGTGCACTATTACTCAGCGTTTTGGGGTCCCAGAGCGATTTCCACGATTCACGATCCCCGGGATGTGTTTACGTGACTGTCGTCAACACACATTGTTTTGGCCAATTCTGACCCATTTCGTGGACTATTACTCATCGTTTTGGGGTCCCGAAGAGATATCCATAGTTGCTGAACCCCAAGGTGTGCTTACGTGTCGGTCAGTAACACTCACATTTTTGGCTGATTCTAGCCCGTTTCGTGGACTGTTACTCACTGTTTTGGGGTCCCAGGTTGATTTCCATGATTAACGAACCCCGGGCTGCATTTACGTGTCGGTCATCAACACTCACGATTTTTGTTGATTCTGACACGTTTCATGGACAATTACTCACCGCATCGTGGTCCAAAGTGATTTCCATGATCGTCGAACCCCAAGATCTGCTTACGTGTTGGTCGTCAAGAAACGCAGTCTGGGCAGATTCTGGCCCGTTTCTTGGGGTCCCGGAGTGATTTCCACGCTTAACGAACCTGGGGTGCATTTACGTGTTGGTCATCAACACTCGCGGTTTTTGTCTAATCTGGCCCGTTTCATGGACTATTACTCGCCGTTTCGCGGCCCCGAAGCGTTTTCAATGGTTGTTAAACCCCAAGGTGCACCTACGTGTTGGTCATCAAACATCGTAGTTTGGGCCGATTCTGGCCCATTTTTTGGACTATTACTCACCGTTTTGGGGTCCCGGAGTGATTTCCACGATTGAGGAAACCCTGCTGTGCGTTAACGTGTCGGTCATCAACACTCGTGATTTTTATCGATTCTGACCCGTTTGGTGGACTATTACTCACCGTTTTGGGGTCCCGAAGCGATATCCATAGTTGTTAAACCCCAAGGTGCGCTTACGTGTCGGTCATCAACACTCACCGTTTTGGCCGATTCTGGCCCATTTCATGGACTATTACTCACTGTTTTGGGGTCCCGGAGTGATTTCCATGACTGATGAATTCGCGGTGCGTTTACGTGCCGGTCATCAGCAGTCGCTGTTTTTGTCGATTCTGGCCCATTTCATGGACTATCACTCACCGTTTTGTGGTCCCAAAGCGATTTCCACGATTGAGGAACCACGGGGAGCGTTTACATGTCGGCCATCAACACTCACAGTTTTGGCCGATTCTGGCACGTTTCGTGGGCTGTTACTCATAGTTTTGGAGTCTCGAAGTGATTTCCACGATTAACGAACCCGGGTGCGATTACGTGTCGGTCATCAACACTCATGATTTTTATCGATTCTAACCCGTTTCATGGACTATTACTCACCGTTTTGGTGTCCTGAAGTGTTTTCCATGGTTGTCAAACCCCAAGGCGCGCTTACGTGTCGGTCATCAACAATCGGAGTTTGGGCCAGGTCTGGCCCTTTTTTTGGACTATTACTCACCATTTTGGGATCCCGAAGTGATTTCTACTATTGACGAACCCTAGTGTGCGTTTACGTGTCGGTCATCATCACCCACGATTTTTATCGATTCTTACCCTTTTTGTGGACTATTACTCACCGTTTTGGGGTCCCGAAACGATTTTCATAGTTGTTGAACCCCAAGGTGCGCTTATGTGTCTATCATCAACACTCACAGTATTGGTCGATTTTGGCCCGTTTCGTGGACTATTACTCACTGTTTTGGGGTCCCGAGTGATTTCCACGATTAACGAACCCCTGGGTGCGTTTATGTGTCGGTCATCAACCCTCATAGTTTGGCCGATTCTGACCCGTTTCATGGACTACTACTCACTATTTTGGGGTCCCAGGAGATTTCCACGATTAAAGAACCCTGGGGTGCGTTTACGTGCCGGTCATCAACACTCATAGTTTTGGCCGATTCTGACCCGTTTCGTGGACTGTTACTCACTGTTTTGGGGTTTCGGAGTAGTTTCCATGATTAATGAACCCATGGTGAGTTTAAGTGTCGGTCATCAACACTCACGGTTGTTGTCGATTCTGACCCGTTTCATGGACCATTACTCACCGTTCTGTGGTCCCAAAGCGATTTCCAGGGTTGTCGAACCCCAAAGTGTGCTCACGTGCTGGTCGTTAAGACTCGAAGTTTGGGCCGATTCTGGCCCGTTTCTTGGAGTATTACTCAGTTTTGGGGTTCCAAAGTGATTTCCACGATTGACGAACCCCGGTGTGCATTTACGTGTCAGTTATCAACACTCACAATTTTTGCCGATTGTGGTCCGTTTCGTGCAGTATTACTCAATGTTTTGGGGTCCCAGAGCGATTTCCACGATTCACGATCCCCGGGATGTGTTTACGTGCCTGTCCTCAACACTCACAGTTTTGGCCAATTCTGACCCGTTTCATGGACTATTACTCAACGTTTTGGGGTCCCGAAGAGATAACCATAGTTGCTGAACCCCAAGGTGTGCTTACGTGTCGGTCATCAACACTCACATGTTTGGCTGATTCTGGCCCGTTTCGTGGACTGTTACTCACTGTTTTGGGGTCCCAGGTTGATTTCCATGATTAACGAACCACGGGCTGCGTTTACGTGTCGGTCATCAACACTCACGATTTTTGTTGATTCTGACACGTTTCATGGACTATTACTCTCCGTATCGTGGTCCAAAGTGATTTCCATGATCGTCAAACCCCAAGATCTGCTTCCGTGTTGGTCGTCAAGAAACGCAGTTTGGGCAGATTCTGGCCCGTTTCTTGGACTATTACTCACTGTTTTGGGGTCCCGGAGTGATTTCCACGCTTAACGAACCCGGGGTGCATTTACGTGTTGGTCATCAACACTCGTGGTTTTTGTCTATTTTGGCCCGTTTCATGGACTATTACTCGCCGTTTCGCGGTCCCGAAGCATTTTCAATGGTTGTTAAACCCCAAGGTGCACCTACGTGTCGGTCATCAACAATCGTAGTTTGGGCCAATTCTGGCCCATTTTTTGGACTATTACTCACTGTTTTGGGGTCCCGGAGTGATTTCCATGATTGACGAACCCTACTGTGCGTTAACGTGTCGGTCATCAACACTCGCAATTTTTATCGATTCTGGCCCGTTTCATGGACTATTACTCACCATTTTGGGGTCCCAGAGCGATATCCATAGTTGTTAAACCCCAAGGTGCGCTTACGTGTCGGTCATTAACACTCACAGTTTTTGCCGATTCTGGCGCATTTCATGGATATTACTCAATGTTTTGGGGTCCCGGAGTGACTTCCACAACTGCTGAACTTCGGGGTTCGTTTACGTGCCGCTCATCAGCACTCGCTATTTCTGTCGATTCTGGCCTGTTTCATGGACTATCACTCACCGTTTTGTGGTCCCAAAGCGATTTCCAGGATTGAGGAACCCCGGGGAGCGTTTACGTGTCGGTCACAAACACTCACAGTTTTGGCCGATTCTGGCACGTTCCGTGGACTGTTACTCACTGTTTTGGAGTCTTGAAGTGATTTCCACGATTAACGAACCCGGGTGTGTTTACGTGTCGGTCATCAACACTCACGATTTTTATCGATTCTGACCCGTTTCATGGACTATTACTCACCGTTTTGGGGTCCTGAAGTGTTTTCCATGGTTGTCAAACCCCAAGGCGCGCTTACGTGTCGGTCATCAATAATCGCAGTTTGGGCCAGGTCTGGCCCTTTTTTTTGGACTATTACTCACGATTTTGGGATCCCGAAGTGATTTCTACGATTGACGAACCCTAGTGTGTGTTTACGTGTCGGTCATCAACACCCACGATTTCTATCGATTCTTACCCGTTTTGTGGACTATTACTCACCGTTTTGGGGTCCCGAAACGATTTTCATAGTTGTTGAACCCCAAGGTGCGCTTACGTGTCGATGATCAACACTCACAGTATTGGCCGATTCTGGCCCGTTTCATAGACTATTACTCACTGTTTTGGGGTCCCGAGTGATTTCCACGATTAACGAACCCCGGGGTGCGTTTACGTGTCGGTCATCAACCCTCACAGTTTTGGCCGATTCTAACCCGTTTCATGGACTACTACTCACTATTTTGGGGTCCCAGGAGATTTCCATGATTAATGAACCCTGGGGTGCGTTTACGTGTCGGTCATCAACACTCATAGTTTGGGCAGATTCTGGCCCGTTTCTTGGACTATTACTCACTGTTTTGGGGTCCCGGAGTGATTTCCACGCTTAACGAACCCGGGGTGCATTTACGTGATGGTCATCAACACTCGTGGTTTTTGTCTATTCTGGCCCGTTTCATGGACTATTACTCGCCGTTTCGCGGTCCCGAAGCGTTTTCAATGGTTGTTAAACCCCAAGGTGCACCTACGTCTCGGTCATCAACAATCGTAGTTTGGGCCGATTTTGGCTCGTTGTTTGGACTATTACTCACCGTTTTGGTGTCCCGGAGTGATTTCCACGATTGACAAACCCTACTGTGCATTAACGTGTCGGTCATCAACACTCGCGATTTTTATCGATTCTGACCCATTTCATGGACTATTACTCACCGTTTTGGGGTCCCGATGCGATATCCATAGTTGTTAAACCCCAAGGTGCGCTTACGTGTCGGTCATCAACACTCACAGTTTTGGCCGATTCTAGCCCATTTCATGGACTATTACTCACTGTTTTGGGTTCCCGGAGTGACTTCCACGACTGATGAACTTCGGGGTGCGTTTATGTGTCGTTCATCAGCACTCGCTGTTTTTGTCGATTTTGGCCCGTTTCATGAACTATCACTCACCGTTTTGTGGTACCAAAGCGATTTCCAGGATTGAGGAACCCCGGGGAGCGTTTACGTGTCTGTCATCAACACTCACAGTTTTGGCCGATTCTGGCACGTTTCATGGACTGTTTCTCACTGTTTTGGAGTCTTGAAGTGATTTCTATGATTAACAAACCCGGGTGCGATCACGTGTCGGTCATCAACACTCACGATTTTTATTGATTTTAACCCGTTTCATGGACTATTACTCACCGTATTGGGGTCCTAAAGTGTTTTCCATGTTGTCAAACCCCAAGCCGCGCTTACATGTCGGTCATCAACAATCGCAGTTTAGGCCAGGTCTGGCCCTTTTTTTGGACTATTACTCACCATTTTGGGATCCCGAAGTGATTTCTACGATTGACGAACCCTAGTGTGCGTTTACGTTTCGGTCATCAGCACCCACGATTGTTATCGATTCTTACCCGTTTTGTGGACTATTACTCACCGTTTTGGGGTCCCAAAACGATTTTCATAGTTGTTGAACCCCAAGGTGCGCTTACGTGTCGAACATCAACACTCGCAGTATTGGCCGATTCTGGCCCGTTTCGTGGACTATTACTCACTTTTTGGGGTCCGGAGTGATTTCCACGATTAATGAACCCCGGGTTGCATTTACGTGTCGGTCATCAACCCTCACAGTTTTGGCCAGTTCTGACCCGTTTCATGGACTACTACTCACTATTTTGGGGTCCCAGGAGATTCCCACGATTAAAGAACCCTGGGGTGCGTTTACGTGTCGGTCATCAACCGTCATAGTTTTGGCCGATTCTGGCCCGTTTCGTGGAATGTTACTTACTGTTTTGGGGTTTCGGAGTGATTTCCATGATTAACGAACCCATGGTGCGTTTATGTGTCGGTCATCAACACTCACGGTTTTTGTCGATTCTGACCCGTTTCATGGACTATTACTCACCGTTTTGTGGTCCCAAAGCGATTTCCAGGGTTGTTGAACCGCAAAGTGTGCTTATGTGCTGGTCGTTAAGACTCGCAGTTTGGGCCGATTCTGGCCCGTTTCTTGGAGTATTACTCAGTTTTGGGGTCCCGAAGTGATTTCCACGATTGATGAACCCTGGTGTGCATTTACGTGTCAGTCATCAACACTCACAATTTTTGCCGATTGTGGTCCGTTTCGTGCAGTATTACTCAACGTTTTGGGGTCCCAGAGCGATTTCCACGATTCACGATCCCCGGGATGTGTTTATATGACTGTCGTCAACACTCACAGTTTTGGCCAGCTCTGACCCATTTCGTGGACTGTTACTCACCTCTTTGGGGTCCCGAAGAGATATCCATAGTTGCTGAACCCCAAGGTGTGCTTACGTGTCGGTCATCAACACTCACATTTTTGGCCGATTCTGGCCCGTTTCATGGACTGTTACTCACTGTTTTGGGGTCCCAGGTTGATTTCCACGATTAACAAACCCCGGGATGCGTTTGCGTGTCGGTCATCAACACTCATGATTTTTGTTGATTCTGACCCGTTTCATGGACTATTACTCACCGTATCGTGGTCCCAAAGTGATTTCCATGATCGTCGAACCCCAAGATCTGCTTACGTGTTGGTCGTCAAGAAACGTAGTTTGGGCAGATTCGGACCCATTTCTTGGACTATTACTCACAGTTTTGGGGTCCCGGAGTGATTTCCACGATTAACGAACCCGGGTTGCATTTACGTGTTGGTCATCAACACTCGCGGTTTTTGTCTATTCTGGCCCGTTTCATGACCTATTACTCGCCGTTTTGGGGTCCCGAAGCGTTTTCAATGGTTTTTAAACCCCAAGGTGCACCTACGTGTCGGTCATCAACAATCGTAGTTTGGGCCGATTCTGGCCCCTTTTTTGGACTATTACTCATCGTTTTGGGGTCCCGGAGTGATTTCCATGATTGACGAACCCTACTGTGCATTAACGTGTCGGTCGTCAACACTCGTGATTTTTATCGATTCTGATCCGCTTCGTGGACTATTACTCAGTTTTGGGGTCCTGAAGCGTTTTCCATGGTTGTCAAACCCCAAGGCGCGCTTACGCGTCGGTCATCAACAATCGTAGTTTGGGCAAAATCTGGCCCGTTCATTGGACTATTACTCACCGTTTTGGGATCCCGAAGTGATTTCTACGATTGACGAACCCTAGTGTGCGTTCATGTGCCGGTCATCAACACCCACGATTTTTATCGATTGTTACCCGTTTCGTGTCCTATTACTCACCGTTTTGGGGTCCCGAAGCGATTTTCATAGTTGTTGAACCCCAAGGTGCGCTTACGTGTCGATCATCAACACTCAAAGTATTGGCCGATTCTGGCCCTTTTCGTGGAATATTACTCACTGTTTTTGGGTCCCGAGTGATTTCCACGATTAACGAACCCCGGGGTGCGTTTACGTGTCGGTCATCAACCCTCACAGTTTTGGCCGATTCTGGCCCGTTTCATGGACTACTACTCACTATTTTGGGGCCCCAGGAGATTTCCACGATTAAAGAACCCTGGGGTGCGTTTACGTGTCGGTCATCAACAGTCATAGTTTTGGCCGATTCTGGCCCGTTTCGTGGACTCTTACTCACTGTTTTGGGGTTTCGAACCCATGGTGCGTTTACGTGTCGGTCATCAACACTCGCGGTTTTTGTCGATTCTGCCCCGTTTCATGGACTATTACTCACCGTTTTGTGGTCCCAAAGCGATTTCCAGGGTTGTCGAACCCCAAAGTTTGCTTACGTGCTGGTCATTAAGACTCGTAGTTTGGGCCGATTCTGGCCCGTTTCTTGGAGTATTACGCAGTTTTGGGGTCCCAAAGTGATTTCCACGATTGACGAACGCCGGTGTGCATTTACATGTCAGTCATCAACACTCACAATTTTGGCCGATTCTGGTCCGTTTCGTGCACTATTACTCAGCGTTTTGGGGTCCCAGAGCGATTTCCACGATTGACGATCCCCGGGATGTGTTTACGTGACTGTCGTCAACACTCATAGTTTTGGCCAATTTTGACCCGTTTCGTGGACTATTACTCACCGTTTTGGGGTCCCGAAGAGATATCCATAGTTGCTGAACCCCAAGGTGTGCTTACGTGTCGATCATCAACACTCACATTTTTGGCCAATTCTGGCCCGTTTCCTGCACTGTTACACACTGTTTGGGGTCCGAGGTTGATCTCCATGATTATCGAACCACGGGCTGCGTTTACGTGTCGGTCATCAACACTCACGATTTTTGTTGATTCTGATCCGTTTCATGGACAATTACTCACCGTATCATGGTCCCAAAGTGATTTCCATGATCGTCGAACCCCAAGATCTGCTTACGTGTTGGTCGTCAAGAAACGCAGTTTGGGCAGATTCTGGCCCGTTTCTTGGACTATTACTCACTGTTTTGGGGTCCCAGAGTGATTTCCACGATTAACGAACCCGGGGTGCCTTTACGTGTTGGTCATCAAGACTCGCGGTTTTTGTCTATTCTGGCCCGTTTCATGGACTATTACTCGCCGTTTTGGGGTCCCGAAGCATTTTCTATGGTTGTTAAACCCCAAGGTGCACCTACGTGTCGGTCATCAACAATCGTAGTTTGGGCCGATTCTGGCCCGTTTCTTGACTATTACTCACCGTTTTGGGGTCCCGGAGTGATTTCTTCCGATTGACGAACCCTACTGTGCGTTAACGTGTCGGTCATCAACACTAGCGATTTTTATAGATTCTGACCCATTTCGTGGACTATTACTCACCGTTTTGGGGTCCCGAAGGGATATCCATAGTTGTTAAACCCCAAGGTGTGCTTACGTGTCGGTCATCAACACTCACATTTTTGGCCGATTCTAGCCCGTTTCGTGGACTATTACTCACTGTTTGGGTTCCAGGTTGATTTCCACAATTAACGAACCCCGGGCTGCGTTTACGTGTCGGTCATCAACACTCACGATTTTTGTTGATTCTGACCCGTTTCATGGAATATTACTCACCATATCATGGTCCCAAAGTGATTTCCATGATCGTTGAACCCCAAGATGTGCTTACATGTTGTTCATCAAGAAACGCGGTTTTGGCCGATTCTGGCCCGTTTCATGGACTATTACTCACTGTTTCGTGGTCCCAAAGTGATTTCCATGATCGTCGAACCCCAAGATGTGCTTACGTGTTGGTCGTCAAGAAACGCAGTTTGGGCAGATTCTGGCCCGTTTCTTGGACTATTACTCACTGTTTGGGGTCCCGGAGTGATTTCCACGATTAATGAACCCGGGGTGCATTTACGTGTTGGTCATCAACACTCGTGGTTTTTGTCTATTCTGACCCGTTTCATGGACTATTACTCGTCGTTTTTGGGTCCCAAAGCGTTTTCAATGGTTGTTAAACCCCAAGGTGCATCTACATGTCGGTCATCAACAATCGTAGTTTGGGCCGATTCTGGCCCGTTTTTTGGACTATTACTCACCGTTTCGGGGTCCCGGAGTGATTTCCACGATTGACGAACCCTAGTGTGCGTTGACGTGTCTATCATCAACACTCACGATTTTTATCGATTCTGACCCGTTTCGTGGACTATTACTCACCGTTTTGGGGTCCCGAAGCGATATCCATAGTTGTTAAACCCCAAGGTGCGCTACGTGTCGGTCATCAACACTCAACAGTTTTGGCCGATTCTGGCCCATTTCATGAACTATTTCTCACTATTTTGGGGTCCCGGAGTGACTTCCACGACTGATGAACTTCGGGGTGCATTTACGTGTCGGTCATCAGCACTCGCGGTTTTTTATCGATTCTGGCCTGTTTCATGGACTATCACTCACCGTTTTGTGCTCCCAAAGAAATTTCCCCGCTTGAGGAACCCCAGGGAGCGTTTACGTGTCGGTCATCAACACTCACAGTTTTGGCCGATCCTGGCATGTTTCATGGACTGTTACTCACTAGTTTGGGGTCTGGGAGTGATTTCCACTATTAATGATCCTGGGTGTGTTTACGTGTCGGTCATCAACACTCGCAATTTTTATCGATTCTGACCTGTTTCATGGATTATTACTCACTGTTTTGGGGTCTTGAAGCATTTTCCATGGTTGTCAAACCCCAAGGCGCGCTTACGTGTCGGTCATCAACAATCGCAGTTTGGGCCAAGTCTGGCACGTTTTTTGGACTATTACTCAACGTTTTGGGATCCCGAAATGATTTCTACGATTGACGAACCCTAGTGTGCGTTTACGTGTCGGTCATCAACACCAACTATTTTTATCGATTCTTACCCGTTTCGTGGACTATTACTCACCGTTTTGGGGCCCCAAATGATTTTCATAGTTGTTGAACCCCAATGTGCGCTTACGTGTCGATCATGAACACTCACAGTATTGACCGATTCTGGCCTGTTTCGTGGACTATTACTCACTGTTTTGGGGCCCCTGAGTGATTTCCACGATTAATGTACCCCGGGGTGCGTTTACGTGTCGGTCATCAACCCTCACAGTTTTGGCCTATTCTAACCCGTTTCCTGGACTACTACTCACTATTTTGGGGTCCCAGGAGATTTCCACGATTAAAGAACCCTGGGGTGCGTTTACGCGTCGGTCATCAACACTCATAGTTTTGGCCAAATCTAGCCCGTTTTGTGGACTGTTACTCACTGTTTTGGGGTTTCAGAGTGATTTCCATGATTAACGAACCCAAGGTGTGTTTACGTGTCGGTCATCAACACTCGTGGTTTTTGTCGATTCTGACCCGTTTCATGGACTATTACTCACCGTTTTGTGGTCCCAAAGCAATTTCCAGGGTTGTCGAACCCCAAAGTGTGCATACGTGCTGGTCGTTAAGAATCGCAGTATGGGCCGATTCTGGCCCGTTTCTTGGACTATTACTCAATTTTGGTGTCCCGAAGTGATTTCCACGATTGACGAACCCTGTTGTGCATTTACGTGTCAGTCATCAACACTCACAATTTTGGCTGATTCTGGTCCATTCCGTGCACTATTACTCAGCGTTTTGGGGTCCCAGAGCGATTTCCACGATTCACAATCCCCGGGATGTGTTTGCGTGACTGTCTTCAACACTCACAGTTTTGGCCAATTCTGACCCGTTTCATGGACTATTACTCACCGTTTTGGGTGTCCCGAAGCGATATCCATAGTTGCTGAACCCCATGGTGTGCTTACGTGTAGGTCATCAACACTCACATTTTTGGCCGATTCTGGCCCGATTCGTGGACTATTACTCACTTTTTTGGGGTCCCATAGTGATTTCCACGATTAATGAACACCAGGGTGCGTTTACGTGTCGGTCATCAATACTCATGATTTTTGTTGATTCTGACCCGTTTCATGGACTATTACTCACCGTTTTGTGGTCCCAAAAAGATTTCCATGATCGTGGAACCCCAAGATGTGCTTACATGTTGGTCGTCAAGCAATGCAGTTTGGGCAGATTCTGGCCCGTTTCTTGGACTATTACTCACTGTTTTGGGGTCCCGGAGTGATTTCCATGATTAACGAACTCGAGCTGCATTTACGTGTTGGTCATCAACACTCGCGGTTTTTGTCTATTCTGGCCCGTTTCGTGGACTATTACTCGCCGTTTTGGGGTCCCGAAGCGTTTTCAATGGTTGTTAAACCCCAAGGTGCACTTACATCTCAAACATCAACAATCGTAGTTTGGGCCGATTCTGGACCGTTTTTTGGACTATTACTCACCGTTTTGGGGTCCCGGAGTGATTTCCACAATTGACGAACCCTAGTGTGCGATTACATGTCGATCATCAACACTCGTGATTTTTATCGATTCTGGCCCGTTTCATGGACTATTACTCAAAGTTTTGGGGTCCCGAAGTGATTTCCGCGTCTGATAACTCCGGGCTGCGTTTACGTGTCGGTCATCAGCACTCGCGTTTTTGTTGATACTTGCCCGTTTCGTGGACTATAACTCACCTTTTTGTGGTCCCAAAGCAATTTGGACGATTGACGAACCCCGGGGTGCGTTTAAGTATCAGTCATCAACACTCACAGTTTTGGCCAATTTTGGCCAGTTTCATGGACTATTACTCACTGTTTTGGGGTCACAGAGTGATTTCCACGACTGATCAACTCCGGGGTGCGTTTACGCTTCGATCATCAGCACTCACGATTTTTGTCGATTCTGTCCCGTTTCGTGGACTATTACTCACCGTTTTGTGGTCCCAAAGCGATTTCCATGATTGACGAATCCCGGGGTGCGTTTACGTGTCGGTCATAAACACTCACAGTTTTGGCCGATTCTGGCCCGTTTTGTGGACTGTTACTCACTCTTTTGGGGTCTCGGTGTGATTTCCACGATTAACGAACCTAGTGTGTGTTTACGTGTCGGTCATCAACACTCGCGGTTTTTGTCGATTCTGACCTGTTTCATGGACTATTACTCACCTTTTTGAGGTCACAAAGCGATTTCCAGGGTTGTTAACCCCGAAAGTGTGCTTATGTGTTGGTTGTTAAGACTCGCAGTTTGGGCCAATTCTGGCCCGTTTCTTGGACTATTACTCAGTTTTGGGATCCCGAAGTGATTTCCATGATTGACGAATGCCGGTGTGCGTTTACGTGTCAGTCATCAACAGTCACAATTTTGGCCGATTCTGGTCCGTTTCGTGCACTATTACTCACCGTTTTGGGGTCCCAGAGTGATTTCCACGATTCTCGATCCCCAGGATGTGTTTACGTGTCCGTCGTCAACACTCACAGTTTTGGCCAATGCTGACCCGTTTCATTGACTATTACTCACCGTTTTGGGGCCCCAAATGATTTTCATAGTTGTTGAACCCCAATGTGCGCTTACGTGTCGATCATCAACACTCACAGTATTGACCGATTCTGGCCTGTTTCGTGGACTATTACTCACTGTTTTGGGGCCCCTGAGTGATTTCCACGATTAATGAACCCCGGGGTGCGTTTACGTGTCGGTCATCAACCCTCACAGTTTTGGCCTATTCTAACCCGTTTCCTGGACTACTACTCACTATTTTGGGGTCCCAGGAGATTTCCACGATTAAAGAACCCTGGGGTGCGTTTACGTGTCGGTCATCAACACTCATAGTTTTGGCCAAATCTAGCCCGTTTTGTGGACTGTTACTCACTGTTTTGGGGTTTCAGAGTGATTTCCATGATTAACGAACCCAAGGTGTGTTTACGTGTCGGTCATCAACACTCGTGGTTTTTGTCGATTCTGACCCGTTTCATGGACTATTTCTCACCGTTTTGTGGTCCCAAAGCAATTACCAGGGTTGTCGAACCCCAAAGTGTGCATACGTGCTGGTCGTTAAGAATCGCAGTTTGGGCCGATCCTGGCCCGTTTCTTGGACTATTACTCAGTTTTGGTGTCCCGAAGTGATTTCCACGATTGACGAACCCCATTGTGCATTTACGTGTCAGTCATCAACACTCACAATTTTGGCTGATTCTGGTCCGTTTCGTGCACTATTGCTCCGCGTTTTGGGGTCCCAGAGCGATTACCACGATTCATGATCCCCGGGATGTGTTTGCGTGACTGTCGTCAACACTCACAGTTTTGGCCAATTCTGACCCGTTTCATGGACTATTACTCACCGTTTTGGGTGTCCCGAAGCGATATCCATAGTTGCTGAACCCCATGATGTGCTTACGTGTAGGTCATCAACACTCACATTTTTGGCCGATTCTGGCCCGTTTCGTGGACTATTACTCACTGTTTTGGGGTCCCATAGTGATTTCCACGATTAGCGAACCCCAGGGTGCGTTTATGTGTCGGTCATCAGTACTCATGATTTTTGTTGATTCTGACCCGTTTCATGGACTATTACTCACCGTTTTGTGGTCCCAAAGTGATTTCCATGATCGTGGAAACCCAAGATGTGCTTACGTGTTGGTCGTCAAGCAATGCAGTTTGGGCAGATTCTGGCTGGTTTCTTGGACTATTACTCACTGTTTTGGGGTCCCGGAGTGATTTCCATGATTAACGAACTCGAGCTGCATTTACGTGTTGGTCATCAACACTCGCGGTTTTTGTCTATTCTGGCCCGTTTCATGGACTATTACTCGCCGTTTTGGGGTCCCGAAGCGTTTTCAATGGTTGTTAAACCCCAAGGTGCACTTACGTCTCAGACATCAACAATCGTAGTTTGGGCCGATTCTGGACCGTTTTTTGGACTATTACTCGCCGTTTTGGGGTCACGGAGTGATTTCCACAATTGACGAACCCTAGTGTGCGATTACATGTCGGTCATCAACACTCATGATTTTTATCGATTCTGGCCCGTTTCATGGACTATTACTCACAGTTTTGGGGTTCCGAATTGATTTCCGCGTCTGATAACTCCGGGCTACGTTTACGTGTCGGTCATCAGCACTCGCGTTTTTGTTGATTCTTGCCCGTTTCGTGGACTATTACTCACCTTTTTGTGGTCCCAAAGCAATTTCGACGATTGACGAACCCCGGGGTGC
The DNA here is from genome assembly GCA_021437245.1 of Aegilops speltoides. Lineage (NCBI taxonomy): Eukaryota > Viridiplantae > Streptophyta > Magnoliopsida > Poales > Poaceae > Aegilops > Aegilops speltoides. Next base: position 12,277,588 of record CM038144.1, read on the forward strand.
GTTTAAGTATCGGTCATCAACACTCACAGTTTTGGCCAATTCTGGCCAGTTTCATGGACTATTACTCACTGTTTTGGGGTCCCAGAGTGATTTCCACGACTGATGAACTCCGGGGTGCGTTTACGCTTCAATCATCAGCACTCACGATTTTTGTCGATTCTGTCCCGTTTCATGGACTATTACTCACCGTTTTGTGGTCCCAAAGCGATTTCCATGATTGACGAACCCCGGGGTGCGTTTACGTGTCGGTCATAAACACTCACAGTTTTGGCCGATTCTGGCCCGTTTCGTGGACTATTACTCACTCTTTTGGGGTCTCGGTGTGATCTCCATGATTAACGAACCTAGTGTGCGTTTACGTGTCGGTCATCAACACTCGCGGTTTTTGTCGATTCTGACCTGTTTCATGGACTATTACTCACCTTTTTGTGGTCACAAAGCCATTTCCAGGGTTGTTAAACCCGAAAGTGTGCTTACATGTTGGTTGTTAAGACTCGCAGTTTGGGCCGATTCTGGCCCGTTTCTTGGACTATTACTTAGTTTTGGGGTCCCGAAGTGATTTCCATGATTGACGAATGCCGGTGTGCGTTTACGTGTCAGTCATCAACAGTCACAATTTAGGCCGATACTGGTCCGTTTCGTGCACTATTACTCAGCGTTTTGGGGTCCCAGAGCGATTTCCACGATTCTCAATCCCAGGGTGTGTTTACGTGTCCGTCGTCAACACTCACAGTTTTGGCCAATGCTGACCCGTTTCGTGAACTATTACTCACTGTTTTGGGGGCCTCAAGCGATATCCTTAGTTGTTGAACCCCAAGGTGCGCTTACGTGTCGGTCATCAACACTCACATTTTTGGCCGATTCTGGCCCGTTTCAAGGACTATTACTCAATGTTTTGGGATCCCGAAATGATTTCTACGATTGACGAACCCTAGTGTGCGTTTACGTGCCGGTCATCAACACCCACAATTTTTATCGATTATTACACGTTTCATGGAGTATTACTCACCGTTTTGGGGCCCCAAAGCGGTTTTCATAGTTATTGAACCCCAAGGTGCACTTACGTGTCGATCATCAACACTCACAGTATTGGCCGATTCTGGCCCGTTTCGTGGACTATTACTCACTGTTTTGGGGTCCCGAGTGATTTCCACGATTAATGAACCCCGGGGTACGTTTGCGTGTCGGTCATCAACCCTCACAGTTTTGGCCGATTCTGACACGTTTCATGGACTACTACTCACTATTTTGGGGTCCCAGGAGATTTCCACGATTAAAGAACCCTGGGGTGCGTTTACGTGTCGTTCATCAACACTCATAGTTTTGGCCGATTCTGGCCCGTTTCGTGGATTGTTACTCACTGTTTTGGGGTTTCGAACCCATGGTGCGTTTACGTGTCGGTCATCAACACTCGTGGTTTTTGTCAATTCTGACCCGTTTCATGGACTGTTACTCACTGTTTTGTGGTCCCAAAGGGATTTCCAAGGTTGTCGAACACCAAAGTGTGCTTACGTGCTGGTCGTTAAGACTCGCAGTTTGGGCCGATTCTGGCCCGTTTCTTGGAGTATTACTCAGTTTTGGGGTCCCGAAGTGATTTCCACGATTGATGAACCGCGGTGTGCATTTACATGTCAGTCATCAACACCCACAATTTTGGCCGATTCTTCTCCGTTTCGTGCACTATTACTCAGTGTTTTGGGGTCCGAGAGCGATTTCCACGATTCACGATCCCCGGGATGTGTTTACGTGACTGTCGTCAACACTCACAATTTTGGCCAATTCTGACCCGTTTCGTGGACTATTACTCACCGTTTTGGGGTCCCGAAGAGATATCCATAGTTGCTGAACCCCAAGGTGTGCTTACGTGTCGGTCATCAACACTTACATTTTTGGCCGATTCTGGCCCGTTTCGTGGACTGTTACTCACTGTTTTGGGGTCCCAGGTTGATTTCCATGATTAACGAACCCTGGGCTGCGTTTACGTGTCGGTCATCAACACTCACGATTTTTGTTGATTCTGACACGTTTCATGGACTATTACTCACCGTATCGTGGTCCAAAGTGATTTCATGATCGTCGAACCCCAAGATCTGCTTATGTGTTGGTCGTCAAGAAACGCAGTTTGGGCAGATTCTGGCCCGTTTCTTGGACTATTACTCACTGTTTTGGGGTCCCGGAGTGATTTCCATGCTTAACGAACCCGGGGTGCATTTACGTGTTGGTCATCAACACTCATGATTTTTGTTGATTCTGACCTGTTTCATGGACTATTACTCACACTACTAGGGAAAACCCTATACACAGAATCTTATCAGCAGCGCGCTTCAAAATAACTCGTTGCTGCTAACTAGCAGGAGCGCGGACTGACAAAACTCGCTGCTGAGACAAATATAGCAGTAGCGCGTCCTCCCAAAGACGCGCTACTGCTATAATTCCTACGAGGCCGCCGCGAGGCTAGTTATAGCAGCAACACGTTAAAGTGATGCGCGCTACTGCTACATAGCATAGTAGCAGCGCATTTCACATATAAGCGCTACTGCTAAGTTTCCTACACTAATTTAGTCCAACCTCGCTCCGTGAAGAGAGTTTCTACCACCTTAAATAAGTTGCTTCTCACACTTTGACAAGCACTTGATCTTCATTGAACTCTATGTGTAGAATTTGTGTCTGCAATATGAGTGTTCACCTGTTCCTAAACCGGTGAGGACCCATATTGTCAAATCAGATTGTACACAAAAAGATCGTTGATGATCAATGTGTTTTTGATATATTGAACAAAGTCTATTTTTACATGCTGACACATAGCAGTAGCGCTTTATTGTGAAAGGCGCTGCTGCTAGATAGCTTAGCAGTAGCATCTTTTCCTGAAGAGTGCTACTGCTAAGCCATTCATCTCCCCCATCTCCTCCATTCCGATCCACTCACACACATAGCCACTCAATCCTCTCCGATCTGCTGCTGCTGCGCGCGCCTGCCGCCCTCCTCCGTCTGCAGACTGCTGCTGTCACCTCCTCCTCCTTGCTGGAATCGGTACCAGCCTCCTCCTCCTCCTCCTCTCCACTGCTTGCTGGCCGCCCCTCCTCGCTCCGCCTTCCTCCTCCGTCCTCCCTCAACTGGCCGCGCTGGCAGCCCTCCTCGCTCCGCCTTCCTCCTCCGTCCTCCCTCAAGCTGGCGCGGCCGGCAGCCCTCCTCGCCTCCGCCTTCCTCCTCCATCCTACTCTCTTCTCCCTCCTCGAGTCGCCCCTCCTTCTCCCTCCTGCTCATATGCAACATTTTGATTTAGTTGATATAATTTAGTTGACTTAGTAGGCTTGTTGATTTAGTTGACTTAGAACATTTTGATTTAGTTGATTTAGTAGGCTTGTTGATTTAGTTGACTTAGAACATTTTGATTTAGTTGATTTAGTAGGCTAGTTGATTTAGTTGACTTAGAACATTTTGATTTAGTTGATTTAGTAGGCTAGTTGATTTAGTTGACTTAGAACATTTTGATTTAGTTGATTTAGTAGGCTAATTCATTTAGTTAATTTAGTTGACTTAGAACATTTTGATTTAGTTGATTTAGTAAGCTAGTTGATTTAGTTCAGTTAGAACATTTTGATTTAGTTGATTTAGTAGGCTAGTTGATTTAGTTGACTTAGAACATTTTGATTTAGTTGATTTAGTAGGCTAGTTGATTTAGTTCACTTAGAACATTTTGATTTAGTTGATCGTTAATCCTTTGATCATATTGCTTTAGGAAGAATGGTATGCCACCACCACCACCACTATGTCAATTGTGCAAGTCAAGATCTTGCCAAATGCCTTGCTGGCCCAGCAAGCTGTTGGCATCTACTTCCAAAGCCGAGTTTTGTCATGCGGTGGTAAGAAATTAGATGAAATGTAATAACTATTTTATTTTTAGTGTTGGCATTACTGCATTGTGTCATTTTGCTTATTTTACACAGATCGTCCCATGCAATGTGAGGTTGAAATTCAACAAGCTGACAGGAGACACTGTGATATTTGAGGCTCCTGGGGGCCGTACACTATGGAGGTCGAGAAAGGACGTAATATGTCGCAGATTGGAGGAGATGGATGGGCCCGTTTCGTCGCTCGCATGCATCTTACTGTTGGTGAGTTGATCAGCTTCAACTTCCGAGCAGAAAGACCCAAGTTAGCTGTCATTTATCTCAACCTGGTGGAAGATGATGAAGATGAGGAAGATGATGAAGATGATGAAGATAATGAGGACCCACTCAATGAAGATGATGAGGACCCACTTCATGAAGCCATCGTAGCTCAAAGAACAAGGCTGAGTGAGGAGGAGGTGTCCAACCTGTGGGACATAATTCCGCCACATGCTGACTTTGTCGGGGTGCCATTCGTGACCCGCTTGACAAATACCATGGTTGATCGACATGATATGGTATGTTATACTTACAAATGCAAATTAATAGTGTGAATTACTTAGTGTACAGTCCAATGATATGGTATGTTGTGTGGAATCTAGTCGATGATATATATGTTTCAGTGTAGAGTTCGATCACATGCTTATTAATTGATATGTTTTTCTTATTCAGAAATTGGCAACGAGCATATCTGTGAGTTATGGTATCGAGCCCGATGAAGAAGGCTCAGCTGGACTACGCCATCGCAAGGGGCTCCGTCACAACCTGTACTTACCGCGTGGACACGGACGGTCGCTTTACACTTAAACTTCGGTTGGGTGGAAGAAATTCCTCGATGGCAAGAATCTTCGTGTTGGATAGGCCATCCTAATTACTATCAGGAACACCAACCGCCTAGGCTTGAGGATGATGATTGTCTTCGATATCATGTAGAACTACATATGTGTGTGTGGCTATATCATCTAGAACTACATATGTGTGTGTGGCTATATCATCTAGAACTACATATGTGTGTGTGGCTATATCATCTAGAACTACATGTGATGATCGTCGTCGATATCATCTAGAACTACATATGATGATGGTCGCTGATATGACCTTGTACTACTCGAGGATGCATGTTGGCTATGCATGAAATTGTTATCTAGTACTCCCTTCATTCCAAATTACTCGTCGTGGTTTGAACTAAAACCACGACGAGTAATTTGGAACGAAGGGAGTACTACCGTACCTAGTAATGGTTTATGAATTTGATATCTACTAGCGATTACCTAGTATCTAGTATCCGAAAGGAGGCGAAAGGAATGGGGCGGTGGAAAATGATAAAAGATATAGCGATGGCGAGGGATGGCGAAATCGGTACAGCTAGTTAATAGTAGCGCGTTCACAAAAAGCTCTGCTGATATCGTCAACAGTAGTAGCGCGGGTTAGGGCCGCGCTATTACTATGAGTTAGCTGTAGCGCCTTATTAGTAGCGCGGCCACCCGCGCTGCTGCTAGCCTTTTCCCTAGTAGTGTCACCGTATCATGGTCCCAAAGGGATTTCCATGATCGTCGAACCCCAAGATCTGCTTACGTGTTGGTCGTCAAGAAACGCAGTTTGGGCAGATTCTGGCCCGTTTCTTGGACTATTACTCATTGTTTTGGGGTCCCGGAGTGATTTCTACGATTAACGAACCCGGGGTGCATTTACGTGTTGGTCATCAACACTCGCGGTTTTTGTCTATTCTGGCCCGTTTCATGGACTATTACTTGCCGTTTTGGGGTCCCGAAGCGTTTGCAATGGTTGTTAAACCCCAAGGTGCACCTACGTGTCGGTCATCAACAATCATAGTTTGGGCCGATTCTGGCCCGTTTTTTGGACTATTACTCACCGTTTTGGGGTCCCGGAGTGATTTCCACGATTGACGAACCCTACTGTGCGTTAACGTGTCTGTCATCAACACTCACGATTTTTATTGATTCTGACCCGTTTCATGGACTATTACTCATCGTTTTGGTGTCCTGAAGCGTTTTCCATGGTTGTCAAACCCTAAGGTGCACTTACGTGTCGGTCATCAACAATCGCAGTTTGGGCAAAGTCTGGCCCGTTTGTTGGACTATTACTCACCATTTTGGGATCCCGAAATGATTTCTACGATTGACGAACCCTAGTGTGCGTTTACGTGCCGGTCATCAACACCCACAATTTTTATCGATTGTTACCCGTTTCATGGAGTATTACTCACCGTTTTGTGGTCCCGAAGCGATTTTCATAGTTATTGAACCCCAATGTGCGCTTACGTGTCGATCATCAACACTCACAGTATTGGCCGATTCTGGCCCGTTTCGTGGAGTTTTACTCATTGTTTTGGGGTCCCGAGTGATTTCCACGATTAACGAACCCCGGGGTGCGTTTACATGTCAGTCATAAACCCTCACAATTTTGGCCGATTCTGACCCGTTTCATGGACTACTACTCACTATTTTGGGATCCCAGGAGATTTCCCCGATTAAAGAACCCTGGGGTGCGTTTACGTGTCGTTCATGAACACTCATAGTTTTGGCCGCTTCTGGCCTGTTTCGTGGACTCACTGTTTTGGGGTTTCGAACCGATGGTGCGTTTATGTGTCGGTCATCAACACTCGTGGTTTTTGTCAATTCTGACCCGTTTCATGGACTATTACTCACTGTTTTGTGGTCCCAAAGCGATTTCCAGGGTTGTCAAACCCCAAAGTGTGCTTACGTGCTGGTCGTTAAGACTCGCAGTTTGGGCCGATTCTGGCCCGTTTCTTGGAGTATTACTCTATTTTGGGGTCCCGAAGTGATTTCCACGATTGACGAACTGCGGTGTGCATTTACATGTCAGTCATCAACACCCACAATTTTGGCCGATTCTTGTCCGTTTCGTGCACTATTACTCAGCGTTTTGGGGTCCCAGAGCGATTTCCACGATTCACGATCCCCGGGATGTGTTTACGTGACTATTGTCAACACACACAGTTTAGGCCAATTCTGACCCGTTTCGTGGATTATTACTCATCGTTTTGTTGTCCGGAAGAGATATCCGTAGTTGCTGAACCCCAAGGTGTGCTTACGTGTCGCTCATTAACACTCACATTTTTGGCTGATTCTGGCCCGTTTCGTGGACTGTTACTCATTGTTTTGGGGTCCCAGGTTGATTTCCATGATTAACGAACCCCAGGCTGCGTTTACGTGTCGGTCATCAACACTCACGATTTTGTTGATTCTGACACGTTTCATGGACAATTACTCACCGTATCGTGGTCCAAAGTGATTTCCATGATCGTCGAACCCCAAGATCTGCTTACGTGTTAGTCATCAAGAAACGCAGTTTGGGCAGATTCTGGCCCGTTTCTTGGACTATTACTCACTGTTTTGGGGTCCCGGAGTGATTTCCACGCTTAACGAACCCGGGGTGCATTTACGTGTTGGTTATCAACACTCGTGGTTTTTGTCTATTCTGGCCCATTTCATGGACTATTACTGGCCATTTCGCGGTCCCGAAGCGTTTTCAATGGTTGTTAAAACCCAAGGTGCAACTACATGTTGGTCATCAACAATCGTAGTTTGGGCAGATTCTGGCCCGTTTTTTGGACTATTACTCACCGTTTTGGGGTCCCGGAGTAATTTCCACGATTGACGAACCCTACTGTGCGTTAACGTGTCGGTTATCGATTCTGACCCGTTTCGTGGACTATTACTCACCGTTTTGGGGTCCCGAAGCGATATCCATAGTTGTTAAACCCTAAGGTGCGCTTACGTGTCGGTCATCAACACTCACAGTTTTGGCCGATTCAGGCCCATTTCATGGACTATTACTCACTGTTTTGGGGTCCCGGAGTGACTTCCACGACTGATGAACTTCGGGGTGCATTTGCGTGTCGGTCATCAGCACTCGCTGTTTTTGTCGATTCTGGCCCGTTTCATGGACTATCACTCACCGTTTTGTGGTCCCAAAGCGATTTCCATGATTGAGGAACCCCGGGGAGCGTTTAGGTGTCGGTCATCAACACTCACTGTTTTGGCCGATTCTGGCACGTTTCATGGACTGTTACTCACTGTTTTGGAGTCTCGAAGTGATTTCCACGATTAACGAACCCGGGTGCGATTACGTGTCGGTCATCAGCACTCATGATTTTTATCGATTCTGACCCGTTTCATGGACTATTACTCACCGCTTTGGGGTCCTGAAGTGTTTTCCATGGTTGTCAAACCCCAAGGCGCGCTTACGTGTTGGTCATCAACAATAGCAGTTTGGGCCAGGTCTGGCCCTTTTTTTTGACTATTACTCACCATTTTGGGATCCTGAAGTGATTTCTATGATTGACGAACCCTAGTGTGCATTTACATGTCGGTCATCAACACCCACGATTTTTATCGATTCTTACCAGTTTTGTGGACTATTACTCACCGTTTTGGGGTCCCGAAACGATTTTCATAGTTGTTGAACCCCAAGGTGCGCTTATGTGTCGATCATCAAGACTCACAGTATTGGCCGATTCTGGCCCGTTTCGTGGACTATTACTCACTGTTTTGGTGTTCCGAGTGATTTCCACGATTAAAGAACACCGGGGTGCGTTTACGTGTCGGTCATCAACCCTCACAGTTTTGGCCGATTCTGACCCGTTTCATGGACTACTACTCACTATTTTGGGGTCCCAGGAGATTTACACGATTAAAGAACCCTGGGGTGCGTTTACGTGTCGGTCATCAACACTCATAGTTTTGGCCGATTCTGGCCCGTTTCGTGGGCTCTTACTCACTGTTTTGAGGTTTCGGAGTGATTTCCATGATTAACGAACCCATGGTGCGTTTACGTGTCGGTCATCAACACTCGCGATTTTTGTCGATTCTGACCCATTTTAATGGACTATTACTCACCGTTTTGTGGTCCCAAAGCGATTTTCAGGGTTGTCGAACCCCAAAGTGTGCTTACGTGCTGGTCGTTAAGACTCGTAGTTTGGGCCGATTCTGGCCCGTTTCTTGGAGTATTACTCAGTTTTTGTGTCCCGAAGTGATTTCCACGATTGACGAACCCGGTGTGCATTTACGTGTCAGTCATCAACACTCACAATTTTTGCCGATTTTGGTCCATTTCGTGCACTATTACTCACTGTTTTGGGGTCCCAGAGCGATTTCCACGATTCACGATCCCCGGGATGTGTTTACGTGACTGTCGTCAACACTCATAGTTTTGGCCAATTCTGACCCGTTTCGTGGACTATTACTCACCATTTTGGGGTCCCGAAGAGATATCCATAGTTGCTGAACACCAAGGTGTGCTTACGTGTCGGCCATCAACACTCACATTTTTGGCTGATTCTGGCCTGTTTCGTGGACTTTTACTCACTGTTTTGGGGTCCCAGGTTGATTTCCATGATTAACGAACCCCGGGCTGCGTTTATGTGTCGGTCATCAACACTCACGATTTTTGTTGATTCTGACACGTTTCATGGACTATTACTCACCGTATCGTGGTCCAAAGTGATTTCCATGATCGTCGAACCCCGAGATCTGCTTATGTGTTGGTCGTCAAGAAACGCAGTTTGGGCAGATTCTGGCCCGTTTCTTGGACTATTACTCACAGTTTTGGGGTCCCGGAGTGATTTCCACGCTTAACGAACCCGGGGTGCATTTACGTGTTGGTCATCAACACTCGCGGTTTTTGTCTATTCTGGCCCGTTTCATGGACTATTACTCGCCGTTTCGCGGTCCCGAAGCGTTTTCAATGGTTGTTAAACCCCAAGGTGCACCTATGTGTCGGTCATCAAACATCGTAGTTTGGGCCGATTCTAGCCCCTTTTTTGGACTATTACTCGCCGTTTTGGGGTCCCGGAGTGATTTCCACGATTGAGGAAACCCTACTGTGCGTTAACGTGTCGGTCATCAACACTCGCGGTTTTTATCGATTCTGACCCGTTTCGTGGACTATTACTCACCATTTTGGGGTCCCGAAGCTATATCCATAGTTGTTAAACCCCAAGGTGCGCTTACGTGTCGGTCATCAACACTCATAGTTTTGGCCGATTCTGGCTCATTTCATGGACTATTACTCACTGTTTTGGGGTCCCGGAGTGACTTCCACGACTGATGAACTTGGGGTGCGTTTACGTGTCGGTCATCAGCACTCACTGTTTTTGTCGATTCTGGCCCGTTTCATGGACTATCACTCACCGTTTTGTGGTCCCAAAGCGATTTCCACGATTGAGGAACCCCGGGGAGCGTTTACGTGTCGGTCATCAACACTCATAGTTTTGGCCGATTCTGGCACGTTTCGTGGACTGTTACTCGCTCTTTTGGAGTCTCGATGTGATTTCCACGATTAACGAACCCGGGTGCGATTACGTGTCGGTCATCAACACTCACGATTTTTATCGATTCTGACCCGTTTCATGGACTATTACTCACCGTTTTGGGGCCCTGAAGTGTTTTCCATGGTTGTCAAACACCAAGGCGCGCTTACGTGTCGGTCATCAACAATCGCAGTTTGGGCCAGGTCTGGCCCTTTTTTTGGACTATTACTCACCATTTTGGGATCCCGAAGTGATTTCTACTACTGACGAACCCTAGTGTGCGTTTACGTGTCGGTCATCAACACCCACGATTTTTATCGATTCTTACCCGTTTTGTGGACTATTACTCACCGTTTTGTGTCCCGAAACGATTTTCATAGTTGTTGAACCCCAAGGTGCGCTTACGTGTCGATCATCAAGACTCACAGTATTGGCCGATTCTGGCCCGTTTCGTGGACTATTACTCACTGTTTTGGGGTCCCGAGTGATTTCCACGATTAACGAACCCCGGGGTGCGTTAACCTGTCGGTCATCAACCCTCACAGTTTTGGCCGATTCTGACCCGTTTCATGGACTACTACTCACTATTTTGGGGTCCCAGGAGATTTCCACGATTAAAGAACCCTGGGGTGCATTTACGTGTCGGTCATCAACACTCATAGTTTTGGCCGATTCTGGCCCGTTTCGTGGACTGTTTATCACTGTTTTGGTGTTTCGGAGTGATTTCCATGATTAATGAACCCATGGTGCGTTTACGTGTCGGTCATCAACACTCACGGTTTTTGTCGATTGTGACCCATTTCATGGACTATTACTCACAATTTTGTGGTCCCAAAGCGATTTCCAGGGTTGTCGAACCCCAAAGTGTGCTTACGTCTTTGGTCGTTCTGTTTCATGATTTGGGCGATTCTGGCCCGTTTCTTGGAGTATTACTCAGTTTTTGGGTCCCGAAGTGATTTCCACGATTGACGAAACTGGTGTGCATTTACGTGTCAGTGATCAACACTCACAATTTTTGCCAATTTTGGTCCGTTTCGTGCAGTATTACTCAGTGTTTTGGGGTCCCAGGGCGATTTCCACGATTCACGATCCCCGGGATGTGTTTACGTGACTATCGTCAACACTCATAGTTTTGGCCAATTCTGACCCGTTTCGTGGACTATTACGCACCGATTTGGGGTCCCGAAGAGATATCCATAGTTGCTGAACCCCAAGGTGTGCTTACGTGTCGGCCATCAACACTCACATTTTTGGCCGATTCTGGCCCGTTTCGTGGACTGTTACGCACTGTTTTGGGGTCCCAGGTTGATTTCCATGATTAACGAACCCCGAGCTGCATTTATGTGTCGGTCATCAACACTCACGATTTTTTTTGATTCTAACACGTTTCATGGACTATTACTCACCATATCGTGGACCAAAGTGATTTCCATGATCGTCGAACCCCAAGATCTGCTTACGTGTTGGTCGTCAAGAAACGCAGTTTGGGCAGATTCTGGACCGTTTCTTGAACTATTACTCACTGTTTTGGGGTCCTGGAGTGATTTCCACGCTTAACGAACCCGGGGTGCATTTACATGTTGGTCATCAACACTCGCGGTTTTTGTCTATTCTGGCCCGTTTCATGGACTATTACTCGTCGTTTCGGGGTCCCGAAGCGTTTTCAATGGTTGTTAAACCCCAAGGTGCACCTACGTGTCGGTCATCAAAAATCGTAGTTCGGGCCGATTCTGGCCCGTTTTTTGGACTATTACTCACCGTTTTGGGGTCCCGGAGTGATTTCCACGATTGACGAATCCTACTGTGCGTTAACATGTCGGTCATCAACACTCGCGATTTTTATCAATTCTGACCCGTTTCATGGACTATTACTCACCGTTTTGGGGTCCCGAAGCGATATCCATAGTTGTTAAACCCCAAGGTGCGCCTACGTGTTGGTCATCAACACTCACAGTTTTGGCCGATTCTGTCCCATTTCATGGACTATTACTCACTGTTTTGGGGTCCCGGAGTGACTTCCACGACTGATGAACTTCGGGGTGCGTTTATGTGTCGGTCATCAGCACTCGCTGTTTTTGTCGATTCTGGCCCGTTTCATGGACTATCACTCACCTTTTTGTGGTCCCAAAGCGATTTCAACGATTGAGGAACCCCGGGGAGCGATTACGTGTCGGTCATCAACACTCACAGTTTTTGCCGATTCTGGCACGTTTCGTGGACTATTACTCACTGTTTTGGAGTCTCGAAGTGATTTCCACGATTAAGGAACCCGGGTGCGATCACGTGTCGGTCATCAACACTCACGATTTTTATCGATTCTGACCCGTTTCATGGACTATTACTCACCGTTTTGGGGTCCTGAAGTGTTTTCCATAGTTGTCAAACCCCAAGGCGCGCTTACGTGTCGGTAATCAACAATCGCAGTTTGGGCCAGGTCTGGCCCTTTTTTGGACTATTACTCACCATTTTGGGATCCCGAAGTGATTTCTACTATTGACGAACCCTAGTGTGCGTTTACGTGTCGGTCATCAACCCCCACGATTTTTATCGATTCTTACCCGTTTTGTGGACTATTACTCACCGTTTTGGGGTCCCGAAATGATTTTCATAGTTGTTGAACCCCAAGGTGCGCTTACGTGTCGATCATCAAGACTCACAGTATTGGCCGATTCTGGCCCGTTTCGTGGACTATTACTCACTGTTTTGGTGTCCCGAGTGATTTCCACGATTAACGAACGCCGGGGTGCGTTTACGTGTCGGTCATCAACCCTCACAGTTTTGGCCGATTCTGACCCGTTTCATGGACTACTACTCACTATTTTGGGGTCCCAGGAGATTTACACAATTAAAGAACCCTGGGGTGCGTTTACTTGTCGGTCATCAACACTCATAGTTTTGGCTGATTCTGGCCCGTTTCGTGGACTCTTACTCACTGTTTTGAGGTTTCGGAGTGATTTCCATGATTAACGAACCCATGGTGCGTTTACGTGTCGGTCATCAACACTCGCGGTTTTTGTCGATTCTGACCCGTTTTAATGGACTATTACTCACCGTTTTGTGGTCCCAAAGCGATTTCCAGGGTTGTCGAACCCCAAAGTGTGCTTACGTGGTGGTCGTTAAGACTCGCAGTTTGGGCCGATTCTGGCCCGTTTCTTGGAGTATTACTCATTTTTTGTGTCCCGAAGTGATTTCCACGATTGACGAACCCGGTGTGCATTTACGTGTCAGTCATCAACACTCACAATTTTTGCCGATTTTGGTCCGTTTCGTGCACTATTACTCAGTGTTTTGGGGTCCCAGAGCGATTTCCACGATTCACGATCCCCGGGATGTGTTTACGTGACTGTCGTCAACACTCATAGTTTTGGCCAATTCTGACCCGTTTCGTGGACTATTACTCACCATTTTGGGGTCCCGAAGAGATATCCATAGTTGCTGAGCACCAAGGTGTGGTTACGTGTCGGCCATCAACACTCACATTTTTGGCCGATTCTGGCCCGTTTCGTGGACTGTTACGCACTGTTTTGGGGTCCCAGGTTGATTTCCATGATTAACGAACACCAAGCTGCGTTTATGTGTCGGTCATCAACACTCACGATTTTTTTTGATTCTGACACGATTCATGGACTATTACTCACCGTATCGTGGACCAAAGTGATTTCCATGATCATCGAACCCCAATATCTGCTTACGTGTTGGTCGTCAAGAAATGCAGTTTGGGCAGATTCTGGACCGTTTCTTGGACTATTACTCACTGTTTTGGGGTCCTGGAGTGATTTCCACGCTTAACGAACCCGGGGTGCATTTACATGTTGGTCATCAACACTCGCGGTTTTTGTCTATTCTGGCCTGTTTCATGGACTATTACTCGCCGTTTCGCGGTCCCGAAGCGTTTTCAATGGTTGTTAAACCCCAAGGTGCACCTACGTGTCGGTCATAAAAAATCGTAGTTTGGGCCGATTCTGGCCCGTTTTTTGGACTATTACTCACCGTTTTGGGGTCCCGGAGTGATTTCCACGTTTGAGGAAACCCTACTGTGCGTTAACATGTCGGTCATCAACACTCGCGATTTTTATCAATTCTGACCCGTTTCGTGGACTATTACTCACCGTTAGGGGGTCCCGAAGCGATATCCATAGTTGTTAAACCCCAAGGTGCGCCTACGTGTTGGTCATCAACACTCACAGTTTTGGCCGATTCTGTCCCATTTCATGGACTATTACTCACTTTTTTGGTCCCGGGTGACTTCCACGGTGATGAACTTGAGTGCGTTTATGTGTCGGTCATCAGCACTCGCTGTTTTTGTCGATTCTGGCCCGTTTCAGGGACTATCACTCACCGTTTTGTGGTCCCAAAGCGATTTCAACGATTGAGGAACCCAGGGGAGCGTTTACGTGTCGGTCATCAACACTCACAGTTTTGGCCGATTCTGGCACGTTTCATGGACTATTACGCACTGTTTTGGAGTCTCGAAGTGATTTCCACGATTAAGGAACCCGTGTGCGATTACGTGTCGGTCATCAACACTCACGATTTTTATCGATTCTGACCCGTTTCATGGACTATTACTCACCGTTTTGGGGTCCTGAAGTGTTTTCCATGGTTGTCAAACCCCAAGGTGCGCTTACGTGTCGGTCATCAACAATCACAGTTTGGGCCAGGTCTGGCCCTTTTTTTGGACTATTACTCACCATTTTGCGATCCCGAAGTGATTTCTACTATTGACGAACCCTAGTGTGCGTTTACGTGTCGGTCATCAACACCCACAGTCTTTATCGATTCTTACCCGTTTTGTGGACTATTACTCACCGTTTTGGGGTCCCGAAACGATTTTCATAGTTGTTGAACCCCAAGGTGCGCTTACGTGTCGATCATCAAGACTCACAGTATTGGCCGATTCTGGCCCGTTTCATGGACCATTACTCACTGTTTTGGGGTCCCGAGTGATTTCCACGATTAACGAACCCCGGGGTGCGTTTACGTGTCGGTCATCAACCCTCACAGTTTTGGCCGATTCTGACCCGTTTCATGGACTACTACTCACTATTTTGGGGTCCCAGGAGATTTCCACGATTAAAGAACCCTGGGGTGCGTTTACGTGTCGGTCATCAACACTCATTGTTTTGGCCGATTCTGGCCCGTTTCGTGGACTGTTACTCACTGTTTTGGGGTTTCGGAGTGATTTCCATGATTAATGAACCCATGGTGCGTTTACGTGTCGGTCATCAACACTCACGGTTTTTGTCGATTGTAACCCATTTCATGGACTATAACTCACCATTTTGTGGTCCCAAAGCGATTTCCAGGGTTGTCGAACCCCAAAGTGTGCTTACGTGCTGGTCGTTAAGACTCGCAGTTTGGGCCGATTCTGGCCCGTTTCTTGCAGTATTACTCAGTTTTGGGGTCCCAAAGTGATTTCCACGATTAACGAACCCCGGTGTGCATTTACGTGTCAGTCATCAGCACTCACAATTTTTCCCAATTTTGGTCCGTTTCGTGCACTATTACTTAGCGTTTTGGGGTCCCAGAGCGATTTCCACGATTCACGATCCCCGGGATGTGTTTACGTAACTGTCGTCAACACTCACAGTTTTGGCCAATTCTGACCCGTTTCGTGGACTATTACTCACCGTTTTGGGGTCCCGAAGAGATATCCATAGTTGCTGAACCCCAAGGTGTGCTTACGTGTCGGTCATCAGCACTCACATTTTTGGCCGATTCTGGCCGGTTTCGTGGACTGTTACTCACTGTTTTGGGGTCCCAGGTTGATTTCCATGATTAACGAACCCCGGGCTGCGTTTACGTGTCGGTCATCAACACTCACGATTTTTGTTCATTCTCGCCCGTTTCATGGACTATTACTCACCGTATCGTGGTCCAAAGTGATTTCCATGATCGTCGAACCCCAAGATCTGCTTACGTGTTGGTCGTCGAGAAACGCAGTTTGGGCAGATTCTGGCCCGTTTCTTGGACTATTACTCACTGTTTTGGGGTCCCGGAGTGATTTCCACGCTTAACGAACCTGGGGTGCATTTACGTGTTGGTCATCAACACTCATGGTTTTTGTCTATTCTGGCCCGTTTCATGGACTATTACTCGCCGTTTCGCGGTCCCGAAGCGTTTTCAATGGTTGTCAAACCCCAAGGTGCACCTACGTGTCGGTCATCAACAATCGTAGTTTGGGCCGATTCTGGCCCGTTGTTTGGACTATTACTCACCGTTTTGGGGTCCCGGAGTTATTTCCACGATTGATGAACCCTAGTGTGCGTTAACGTGTATCATCAACACTCGCGATTTTTATCGATTCTGACTCGTTTCGTGGACTATTACTCACCGTTTTGGGGTCCCGAAGCGATATCCATAGTTGTTAAACCCCAAGGTGCGCTTACGTGTCGGTCATCAACACCCACATATTTGGCCGATTCTGGCCCATTTCATGGACTATTACTCACTGTTTTGGGGTCCCAGAGTGACTTCCACGACTGATGAACTTCGGGGTGCATTTACGTGTCGGTCATCTGCACTCGCGGTTTTTTATCGATTCTGGCCTGTTTCATGGACTATCACTCACCGTTTTGTGGTCCCAAAGCGATTTCCATGATTGAGGAACCCCGGGGAGCGTTTACGTGTCAGTCATCAACACTCACGGTTTTGGCCGATTCTGGCACGTTTCATGGACTGTTTTGGGGTTTCAGAGTGATTTCCATGATTAACGAACCCATGATGTGTTTACGTGTCGGTCATCGACACTCGTGGTTTTTGTCAATTCTGACCCGTTTCATGGACTATTACTCACCGTTTTGTGGTCCCAAAGAAATTTCCAGGGTTGTCGAACCCCAAAGTGTGCATACGTGTTGGTCGTTAAGAATCGCAGTTTGGGCCGATTCTGGCCCGTTTCTTGGACTATTACTCAGTTTGGGGGTCCCGAAATGATTTCCACGATTGACGAACCCCGTTGTGCATTTACGTGTCAGTCATCAACACTCACAATTTTGGCTGATTCTGGTCCGTTTCGTGCACTATTACTCCGCGTTTTGGGGTCCCAGAGCGATTTGCACGATTCACGATCCCCGGGATGTGTTTGCGTGACTGTCGTCAACACTCACAGTTTTGGCCAACTCTGACCCGTTTCATGGACAACTCACCGTTTTGGGTGTCCCGAAGCGATATCCATAGTTGCTGAACCCCATGATGTGCTTACGTGTAGGTCATCAACACTCACATTTTTGGCCGATTCTGGCCCGTTTCGTGGACTATTACTTACTATTTTGGGGTCCCATAGTGATTTCCACGATTAACGAACCCCAGGGTGCATTTACGTGTCGGTCATCAATACTCACGATTTTTTGTTGATTCTGACCCATTTCATGGACTATTACTCACCGTTTCGTGGTCCTGAAGTGATTTCCATGATCGCGGAACCCCAAGATGTGCTTACGTGTTGGTCGTCAAGAAATGCAGTTTGGGCAGATTCTGGCCCGTTTCTTGGACTATTACTCACTATTTTGGGGTCCCGGAGTGATTTCCATGATTAACGAACCCGAGGTGCATTTACGTGTTGGTCATCAACACTCGCGGTTTTTGTCTATTCTGGCCCGTTTCATGGACTATTACTCGCCGTTTTGGGGTCCCGAAGCGTTTTCAATGGTTGTTAAACCCCAAGGTGCACTTACGTCTCAGACATCAACAATCATAGTTTGGGCCAATTCTGGACCGTTTTTTGGACTATTACTCACTGTTTTGGGGTCCCAGAGTGATTTCCACGATTGACGAACCCTAGTGTGCGATTACATGTCGGTCATCAACACTCGTGATTTTTATCGATTCTGGCCCGTTTCATGGTCATCAACACTCACAGTTTTGGGGTCCCGAAGTGATTTCCGCGTCTGATAACTCCGGGCTGCGTTTACGTGTGGGTCATCAGCACTCGCATTTTTGTTGATTCTTGCCCGTTTCATGGACTATTACTCACCGTTCTATGGTCCCAAAGCAATTTCCACGATTGACGAATCCCGGGGTGCATTTAAGTATCGGTCATCAACACTCACAGTTTTGGCCAATTCTGGCCAGTTTCATGGACTATTACTCACTGTTTTGGGGTCCTGGAGTGATTTCCACGACTGATGAACTCCGGGGTGCGTTTACGCTTCGATCATCAGCACTCACGATTTTTGTCGATTCTGGCCCGTTTCGTGGACTTTTACTCACCGTTTTGTGGTCCCAAAGCGATTTCCAGGATTGACGAACCCCGGGGCGCGTTTACGTGTCGGTCATAAACACTTACAGTTTTGGCCGATTCTGGCCCGTTTCGTGGACTGTTACTCACTCTTTTGGGGTCTCGGTGTGATTTCGACGATTAACGAACCTAGTGTGCGTTTACGTGTCGGTCATCAACACTCGTGGTATTTGTCTATTCTAACCTGTTTCATGGACTATTACTCACCTTTTTGTGGTCACAAAGCGATTTTCCAGGGTTGTTAAACCCCAAAGTGTGCTTACGTGTTGGTTGTTAAGACTCGCAGTTTGGGCCGATTCTGGCCCGTTTCTTGGACTATTACTCAGTTTTGGGGTCCCGAAGTGATTTCCATGATTGACGAATGCCGGTGTACGTTTACGTGTCAGTCATCAACAGTCACAATTTTGGCCGATTCTGGGGTCCCAGAGCGATTTCACGATTCTCGATCCCCAGGGTGTGTTTACGTGTCCGTCGTCAACACTCATAGTTTTGGCCAATGCTGACCCGTTTCGTGGACTATTACTCACCGTTTTGGGGTCCCCAAGCGATATCCTTAGTTGTTGAACCCCAAGGTGCGCTTACATGTCGGTCATCAACACTCACATTTTTGGCCGATTCTGGCCCGTTTCAAGGACTATTACTCACTGCATTGGGGTCCCGGAGTGATTTCCACGATTAACGAACCCTGGGGTGCGTTTACGTGTCGGTCATCAACACTCGCGGTTTTTGTCGCTTCTGACCCGTTTCATGGACTATTACTCACCGTTTTGAGGTCCCAAAGTGATTTTCATGGTCGTCAAACCCCAAGGTGTGCTTACGTGTTGGTCGTCAAGACACGCAGTTTGGGCCGATCTCACCCGTTTCTTGGACTATTACTCACTGTTTTGGGGTCCCAGAGTGATTTCCACGATTGACGAACCCGTGATGCGTTTATGTTTTGGTCATCAACACTCGCGGTTTTTGTATACTCTGGCCCGTTTCCTGAACTATTACTCACCATTTTGGGTCTTGAAGCATTTTTCATGGTTGTCAAACCCCAAGGTGCGCTTACGTGTCGGTCATAAACAATCGCAGTTTGGGCCAATTCTGGCCCGTTTTTTGGACTATTACTCACTATTTTGGGATCCCGAATTGATTTCTACGATTGATGATCCCTAGTGTGCGTTTACGTGTCGGTCATCAACGCATGCGATTTTTATCGATTCTGACCCGTGTCGTGGACTATTACTCACCGTTTTGGGGTCCTGAAACGATTTTCATAGTTGTTGAACCCCAAGGTGCGCTTACGTGTCGATCATCAACACTCATAGTATTGGCCGATTTTGGCCCGTTTCATGGACTATTACTCACTGTTTTGGGGTCCCGAGTGATTTCCACGATTAATGAACCCCGTAGTACGTTTACGTGTCGGTCATCAACCCTCAAAGTTTTGGCCGATTCTGACCCGTTTCGTGGACTACTACTCACTATTTGGGGGTCCCAGGAGATTTCCACGATTAAAGAACCCTAGGGTGTGTTTACGTGTCGGTCATCAACACTCATAGTTTTGGCCGATTCTGGCCCGTTTCATGGACTGTTACTCACTGTTTTGCGGTCTCGGAGTGATTTCCATGATTAACGAACCTAGGGTGCGTTTACGTGTCGGTCATCAACACTCGCGATTTTTGACGATTTTGACCCTTTATTCACCGTTTTGTGGTCCCAAAACGATTTCTAGGGTTATCGAACCCCATAGTGTGCATAGGTGCTGGTCGTCACGACTCGCAGTTTGGGCCGATTCTGGCCCGTTTCTTGGACTATTACTAAGTTTTGGGGTCCCGAAGTGATTTCCACGATTGACGAACCCCGGTGTGCATTTACGTGTCAGTCATCAACACTCACAATTTTGGCCGATTCTGGTCCGTTTCGTGCACTATTACTCACCGTTTTGGGGTCCTAGAGCGATTTCCATGATTCACGATCCCCGGTATGTGTATACGTGACTGTCGTCAACACTCACTGTTTTGGCCAATTCCGACCCGTTTCATGGACTATTACTCAGCGTTTTGGGGTCCCGAAGCAATATCCATAGTTGCTAAACCCCAAGGTGTGCTTACGTGTCGGTCATCAACACTCATGTTTTTGGCCGATTCTGGCCCGTTTAGTGGACTATTACTCACTACTTTGGGCTCCCAGAGTGATTTCTACGATTTACGAAGCCCGGGGTGCATTTACGTGTCGAACCCCAATGTGTGCTTACGTGTTGGTCATCAAGAAACGCAGTTTGGGCAGATTCTGGTCCATTTCTTGCACTATTACTCACTGTTTTGGGGTCCCGAAGTGATTTCCACGACTAACGAACTCGTGGTGCATTTACGTGCTGGTCATCAACACTCATGATTTTTGTCTATTCTGGCTCGTTTCATGGACTATTGCTCGTCGTTTTGGGGTCCCGAAGCATTTTCAATGGTTGTTAAACCCCAAGGTGCACTTACGTGTCGGTCATCAACAATCGCAGTTTGGGCCGATTCTGGCCCGTTTTTTGGACTATTACTCACTGTTTTGGGGTCCCGGACTGATTTCTACGATTGACGAACCCTAGTGTGTGTTTGCGTGTCAGTCATCAACACCAGCGATTTTTATCGATTCTGACCCATGTCGTGGACTATTACTCACCGTTTTGGGGTCCTGAAACGATTTTCATAGTTGTTGAACCCCAAGGTGCGCTTACGTGTCGATCATCAACACTCACAGTATTGGCCGATTCTGGACCGTTTCATGGACTATTACTCACTGTTTTGGCGTCCCGAGTGATTTCCACGATTAATGAACCCCGTAATGCGTTTACGTGTCGATCATCAACACTCGCGATTTTTGTAGATTCCGACCCGTTTCGTGAACTATTACTCACCGTTTTGGGGTCCTAAAGCGATATCCATAGTTGTTAAACCCCAACGTGCGCTTACGTGTCGGTCATCAACACTCACAGTTTTGGACTATTACTCACTGTTTTGGGGTTCCGGAGTGATTTCCTCGACTGATGAACTCCGGGGTGCGTTTACGTGTCGTTCATCAGCACTCGTGGTTTTTTTCGATTCTGGCCCGTTTCGTGGACTGTTACTCACTCTTTTGGGGTCTCGGAGTG
This sequence comes from Aegilops speltoides, assembly GCA_021437245.1. NCBI lineage: Eukaryota > Viridiplantae > Streptophyta > Magnoliopsida > Poales > Poaceae > Aegilops > Aegilops speltoides. Next base: position 12,299,133 of record CM038144.1, read on the forward strand.
ATTTCCACGATTAACGAACCCAGGGTGCGTTTACGTGTCGGTCATCAACACTCACGGTTTTTGTCGATTCTGACCCGTTTCGTGGACTATTACTCACCTTTTTGTGGTCCCAAAGCGATTTCCATGGTTGCTAAACCCAAAATTGTGCTTACGTGTTGGTTGTTAAGGCTCGCAGTTTGGGCCGATTCTGGCCCGTTTCTTGGACTATTACTCAGTTTTGGGATCCCGAAGTGATTTCCATGATTGCTGAATCCCGGTGTGCGTTTACGTGTCAGTCATCATCAGTCACAATTTTGGCCGATTCTGGCCCGTTTTGTGCACTATTACTCGGCATTTTGGCGTCCTAGAGTGTGTTTACATGTTTGTCGTCAACACTCATAGTTTTGGCCAATGTTGACCCGTTTCGTGGACTATTACTCACCGTTTTGGGGTCCCCAAGCGATATCCATAGTTGTTGAACCCCAAGGTGCACTTACGTGTCGGTCATCAACACTCACATATTTGGCCGATTCTGGCCCGTTTCATGGACTATTACTCACTATTTTGGGGTCCCAGAGTGATTTCCATGATTAACAAACCTCGGGGTGCGTTTACATGTCGGTCATCAACACTCATGATTTTTTTCGATTCTGACCCGTTTCGTGGACTATTACTCACCGTTTTGTGGTCCTGATAACCCGCAAGTCTACGGGATAGTTGTAGCCTCTTTCGATAAGTAAGAGTGTCGAACCCAATGAGGAGCTAAAGGTACAACAAATACTCTCTCAAGTCCTATCTGCAACTGATACGACTCTACGCACGCTTGACGTTCGCTTTACCTAGAACAAGTATGCAACTAGAAGTACTTTGTAGGTGTTGTTGGATAGCTCTGCAAGAAAGTAAAGAACGCGTAAATATAAACTAGGGGCTGTTTAGATAAAGAAGCAATAAAGTAAATAAAGCGAGTGTGGAAAAGTGGCGGTAGCAGTTCTGAAATTGTCCCTAAGCAATTGAATAATTTACTAGACCGATAGCAAGTTTTATGTGGGAGAGGCCACTGCTAGCATGTCATCCCTGACTTGGTATTCTATACACTTATGATTGGAACTATTAGCAAGCATCCGCAACTACTAACATTCATGAAGGTAAAACCCAACCATAGCATTAAGATATATTGGTCCCCCTTCAATCCCGTATGCATCAATTTCTATGCTAGGTTGAAGCTTCTGTCACTCTAGCCCTCCAAAATACATAGTCCTATCAACATACAACTAACCCTATGGTGTGATCCACACGCGCGCTCATATGATGGGCACCAAAGGACATCAACATAACCACAAGCAAATTAAATCAATCATAGCAATTCATCAACCACCAATAGGACAACGAAAATCTACTCAGACAGTATAGGATGGCAACACATCATTGGATAATAATATGAAGCATAAAGCACCATGTTCAAGTAAAGGGTACAGCGGGTTGCGGGAGAATGGACCACTGTAGATAGAGGGGGGAAGGTGATGGAGATGTTTGTGAAGATGGCGGAGGTGTTGGTGAAGATCGCGGTGATGATGATGGCCCCGACGGTGTTCCGGCGCCACCGAAAGCAAGGGGGAGAGAGCCCTGTTGGTGTCAAAACCGGCGGATCTCGGGTAGGGGGTCCCGATCTGTGCATCAAGGCTGATGGTAACAAGAAGTAAGGGACACAGATGTTTAACCAGGTTCGGGCCCTCTCGATGGAGGTAAAACCCTACTTCCTGCTTGATTAATATTGATGATATGGGTAGTACAAGAGTAGATCTACCACGAGATCATAGAGGCTAAAACCTAAGAGCTAGCCTATCATGGTATGAATGTAATTGTGATCGGCCTTCTATGGACCAACCTCTCTGGTTTATATAGACACCGGAGAGGGCTAGGGTTTACATGGAGTCAGTTACAAGGAAGGAAATATAATATCCGGATCGCCAAGCTTGCCTTCCACGCCAAGGACAGTCCCGTCCGGACAAGGGCCGAAGTCTTGAGTCTTGTATCTTCATGCTTCAATAGTCCGGACGTTGTACATAGTCCGGCTGTCCAGATACCCCCTTATCCAGGACTCCCTCAGTAGCCCCTGAACAAGGCTTCAATGATGATGAGTCCGGCACGCAGTATTGTCTTCGGCATTGCAAGGCGGGTTCCTCCTCTGAATACTCCAAAGTGATCATCGAACACTCAAATCATGTCCGGATCTAAAAAATGATCTTCGCATACCACCGTAGAGATAATGATATTTCACAAATGCAATCTGCTGACAACTTTTTCTGGTGACGTGACACGTTATTATGATCGGATCCATTATTCGAATTGTTTTCCCACAACCAGCTACAACGCATATTACGAGGCGGTTTCTGTGACATGTCTTGTCAAAGCAGAGATCATGTACCCTTATTACGGGATTCTCATCAATACGGGTATGGGTAATCTCACCACGCCATTAATCGTGGCGCTTGGGAAACAAGCGATTCCCAACGGGCAAGTGGGGAGGCGCACCGCTATCGGAGCCTCTATAAAGGGATAAGATTCCCCTATTTTCACCCACGCCTTCTTCCTCTTTCGCCCACTCTCGCCCCCTCGAGCTCCAGTGCCCAAGCCCAAGTCTTCCTCGCACAGCTAAACATGTCCGGAGCAGGTGGCAAGTGAGTGGCTTCCTCCGTCGAGGAGAAGCACATCGCAAATCTTCGGGCGGCCGGATACTTGGCCGCGGACATAGCGCGCCATCTACCAGACGCCGGGCAGGTCATTCCGACCCTAGGACCCCACGAGAGGGTCGTATTCGTCACCCACTTCGTCCGTGGATTGGGATTTCCACTCCATCCCTTTGTCTGCGGGCTTATGTTCTACTATGGGCTAGATTTCCACGATCTAGCCCCGAATTTCGTCCTCAACATCTCGGCGTTCATCGTCATGTGTGAGGCCTTCCTCCGCATCCGGCCTCACTTTGGCCTATGGCTGTAAACCTTCTACGTGAAGCCGAAGGTGGTAAGCGGCCAACAGGCGGAGTGCGGAGGGGCCATGGTGGGCAGAATGCCCAACGTCACATGGCTCGACGGCTCCTTTGTGGAGACCGTAAAAGGATGGCAATCAGGATGGTTCTACATCACCGAGCCGCGCGGCGCCAACTGGGAAGCGGCCCCCGAGTTCAGATTCAGAGCCCCCATGCGGCTCACCTCCTGGGAGAAGAAGGGCATGTCCGGGGGCGATTCCACGGAGCTGGCCGGACTCCAAACATGCGTGACAAGCATGAAGGACAAGAACATCAAGCTTGTCAACGTGATCCAGGTCATGCTCGTTCGCCGGATCTGGCCCTGCAAGAGGCGGGCAGTCAATCTGTGGGAGTTCGTCCCAACCGAGCACCGGACGCTCCAGCGGCTCTACGATATGATGCACAAAGGCTCATGGAAGGTGCTGTTCAAGGCCTCTGAAGTGCCTCCTCCGACATCCTAGGACAGCGGGCTTCACGCCGCGCGGGCTCCTCGGCCGGTGAGTTCTTAGACTGACACCGGACCCAGTTCTTCCCTGATATATTCATGGGAGTGCCTTAAGTAGTTGTGCATATTTATTTTAGGATTATGTGGAGATAGCAGAGCAGGTTTACTGCCCGGCTCCGCTGCCAGAAGACCCAGCAGATGTTCTCCTGACGAAGATGCTGGTCCCGACGCCGTACAAGGTGCCGGAGAAGAAGGCCGAGAAGAAGTCCCCGGGGATCCGAAAGGGTCTTTTGGATAAGGTTGTTCCGGAAGCCTCGTCCGAAGCCGACGAGGCGTACTCCTCCCACAAAGGGGAGGAGGAAGAAGAAGAAGACGCCCCATCCGAAAAGGATGAGGGGTCCGGGGAGGCGGACCAGGGGGCCGGAAAAGGCCCCCAGCGCAAGGCCAGCATACCCCTGTCATCGGACGACGACGAGTCAGATCCCTCCCGCGGAGGCGGGGGGAATCAAGAAGAAATTCCACCTCCCCGCACTGGGGAGGGGAAGAAAAGAAAATCCGCCCCGGAGGGGGAGTGTTGGGGATATGACTATTTGTGTAAGCTACCATGAGGGGCCGGGTTACGCAAAGAGTACTCATCAGAGGAAGCCCAAGACCAAGCATGAAGATGGCGGTTCAATAAAGAGCTTAAGGCCCACGGGCGGCTTAAGCCCATTGTATTAAACCACCATGAAGGCATGACTTGTAATGTAAGGTAGATTTAACTGGTCATCGAGCCGGACTCTGTTAATAAGCTGGCCGGGACTCTGTAAGCCGCAGGTGTCAACCCATGTATATAAGGGGACGACCTGCGGGCGACTTAGGGCAAGAAACAACTCATCGAGAACCGGGCATAGCGTGTATCGCTCCCTGGTTATCGAAACATCAATAGCAACCCAACTAGACGTAGGCCTTACCTTCACCGTATGGGGCCGAACTAGTATAAACTCTCTCGTGTCCCTTGTCCCGATTTAACCCCTTCAAGCTTCCTAGTTGCAATGGCTCCACTGTAGGATCGAAAGTATGTCTAGAGGGGGGGTGATTAGACTACTTGACAATATAAAAATTATGCCTTTTGACAAAGAACAGTTTTTGGCAGATTCACAATTATGATCAAGTCAAGTATCACCCTACACATGCAATTCTAGAGTATAGGCAGCGGAAAGTAAATTGCACATGTAGTAAAGAGAGGTGGAGAAGAGCAAACGCAATTTTGGAGACACGGTGATTTTTCTCGTGGTTCCGATAGGTGGTGCTATCGTACTTCCACGTTGATGGAGACTTCAACCCACGGAGGGTAACGGCTGCGAGAGTCCACGGAGGCTCCACCCACGAAGGGTCCACGAAGAAGCAACCTTGTCTATTCCATCATGGCCTACGCCCACGGAGGGCTAGCCTTACTTGGGGTAGATCTTCACGAAGTAGGCGATCTCCTTGCCCTTACAAACTTCTTGGTTCAACTCCACATCTCGACGGAGGCTCCCAAGCGACACCTAACCAATCTAGGAGGCACCACCCTCCAAAAGGTAATAGATGTTGTTGATGATGATGAACTCCTTGCTCTTGTGCTTCAAATGATAATGTCCCCAACACTCAACTCTCCTCACTGATTTGGCTGTGGTGGAAGAAAGGATTGAGTGGAAAGCAACTTGGGAAGGCTAGAGATCAAGCTTCATGTGGTGGGAGTGGAGCAACTTGATCTCAACACAAGGGTAGGTAGTTCTCTTCTCAGAAATGTAAGGTAGGAGTGGTAGTTCTTTCTGATGGCTCTCTCCACGAATGAAGACGGGGTGGAGGGGTATTTATAGCCTCCACACAAAATCCAACCGTTACACACATTTGAGCAATCTCGGTGGGACCGAAGTTGACAACTCGGTGAGACCGAAAGTTCAAATAATGTGAACGTTGGGATTTTCGGTGGGACCGAAAATACAATCTCGGTGAGTCCGATTCGTGCAATGACAAGAGCATGCCAATTTCGGTGGGACCGACTTCATCATATCGGTGGGACCGATTTGATAACAGAAGGTTACAGAAGCTTGGCAACTCAAGTTTCGGTGAGACCGAGTTCAGAATCGAAAAATCCGAGTTTGCTAGGGTTTGGCTTTATGGCTGAGGTGGTTCATCTCGGTGTGAGTGAGTTTGGAATATCGGTGGGACCAAGACTACTTATGAGTGTATATGGCGGTGAAAGTTCTTGATAGTTTAGGAGATGTATCACTAAGCACTTGAGCAACCAGATCATCATCATAACCTCATCCCTTTTAATAGTATTGGCTTTCCTATGGACTCAATGTGATCTTGGATCACTAAACCAAAAATGGAGTCTTGAGCTTTTGCCAATGCTTGCCTTAGCATTTTGAGGGGTCCACTTCTTCAGTCCTTGCCATACCCATATCACTGAACTTTCTGAAATGATTCTCAAGTAACTATTAGTTCAATGATATATATGTTGTTATTAATTACCAAAACCACCCGGGGATTAGTTGCACTTTCAATCTCCCCCTTTTTGGTAATTGATGACAACATATAGATCAAAGCTTCGACAAAGGATATAATCAATGAATAATATCATCGCTTTGAGAAGTATGTGATAAGCAAGAGCTCCCCCTAAGTTTGTGCATTATTTAAGATTTGTGTTTGAATGCAAATGCACAATCGATTAGGATCATGGGTCACTCTTCCATGTCACATACATCTTGGTGGAGCGCACAAAATGATAAGAATGAACAGCATGCACCCAATCACCAAACATGAGTAAATGGTCATACAAGATAGGAATAGCATATGATAAGCATTAAGCACACATTAAGGCATAGTACGACCAAGCACTCATTAAGGTAGAATCAAACGTAGTATCAAACACACTAAATGTCTCGAAAACCAAAAGTATCTCAAAGAAACCGCAAATGAACGAAAGAGCAAAAGCGACAACAGCACTCTCTCTCTCGAAGTCCTATGATCTATACAATTTCTCCCCCTTTGGCAACAAGTTACCAAAAGTTCGAAAAAGCATAGAGCTAAGCGTCACTGGGGACTCTGCTGGCGGCTCTGTCAGGTTGATGTCGGAGTGGATATGACAAAGCATCGGCGAAGACTTGGTGATGTCTGTCTTTGGAGGAGTGGTCCTTTGGAGCTGGAGCTGGAGTAGGAGCAAGCTGGAACTGTGGGAGGTCTTTGAGGCTGTAGTCTGGTGTCGATCACTAGAATAGCAGTGATCGGGTCTGTGGGAACGGGCGGTCTGTTGATAAGCATCTGGACTAAGTCATCCTGCATCTCACGCATAAGCTCTTCCTTCTCCGCTTTGCTTCCTCAATGTCCGCCTCAAGCTTGTTGACAATCACTTGCACTTGATCGACTTCACATCCAGGCGTGGATCTTGTCCTCAACAATCCTCTCTAGGCTCTCCGAGGCTGTTCAATGCTGGCAGGCGTTGTTCAATCCTTTGGGTAGCTTCAAGAATTTGCTCTCCGAAGCTCTTTGGTTTAGCTGCTGCTGCTGCTGCTTCCTTGTCAGCTTTGGCTTTCTTGGCAGCTTCAATCTTGGCTTGACCTTCAACAGATGTTGGATCCTCCTCATCCATCACTACAACATTGTCTTCATGCTCTGGCTGCAACGGTAAATGTTCTCTATCCAACAAGAATGTGCCCGTGCCAAACTTGGCATTGATAAGCATCTGAATATGCGGGGCAAATCCACATGACCTTTTCTGGTTAGCTGCAGTCCTCTTAATGGTCTCTACCATCAAGTCCATCACCTTGAAAGGTGCTTTCTCATCCAGTATGTGCAGCATGTTGATAGAGTATCCTCTGATCATGCGATGATCTCCTGACTTGGGCATCAAGGTATGCCTCAAAATAGTATTAGTGGTAGGTAGGCCTGCCTGGAGATAGTAGACTGAGCCGAGCTTCCAGATTCCCAAATCCTTTGCTGGAACCTCTTTCTACATGTTCTTCATGGATACATGATTCTTCTTTGGAATCCCATATACATCAATATCATCGTCTCGTTGCACTGGAGCATTCAGAATTTCTGCCCATTCTTCAACAGAAGAACAAAATCTTTGACCTTCAGTCATCCACACAATCTTTCCATCAGGGTAGAAGTGGGCTGTGGCATAGAATTGCATTATCATCTCATCGTTCCAAGCTGGTCAATTTCGACCTACAAAGTCTGCAACACCACATGCGGTGAAACTTTCATGCACATGTGGAAAGAAATCTCTGTGCTTTTTTGTCAATGTACTTCCAATCAACATATCGAGTGTCTGCGACTATGGGCTTCTTGTCCATCAAGACGGTCTCATAGAAGTCCTGCTGCTCTCGGTGTGAAATCTGGGATCTACAGGCAGTTCTTCTCCTCACGGCATATGGGTCACTTGTCTCCATAGCCCGAGACCTCTATCTTTCCTTTCCTTCATATTCTCAGCTTGAGGATGAGCATCATTATGAAGTGGCAGTTTTGGACGAAGTTTCAGCAAAACTGGTCCTTCATCATCTGACACAGCTGGTGGCACATCATCCTTGTTCTTCTCGAATATTTGGAATGTTCTGTTGTCTTCTTGGGCTTGGCAGCAGGGTTTTGCTGGAGCTGCCTTAGCTGGAGCAGATTGCTTGGGCTTTGATGTGGCTCCGGCCTTAATGGCATCACCCATGAACTTAGGCTTCTGAGGAGGAGGCTGGGGTGCTTCCTCATCCTCATCTTCTTCTGCTGCATCATCATGCACTAACCTCTTTCTCTTGGAGGTTTTCTTCACTTTGCTTGCAGTTGCCACTTCCAAATTCAGCTTCTTGGCAACAGTTGATTGCTTGACTTTCCTGGTGCCCTTCTTAGTTTGGTTGACCTTGTGGCTCTTTGGCAACAACCTTCCTTTTGGGCTTTGAGGTCACCTCTTCCTCAACAACGAAATCGAATCCTCATCATCCGAGTTCCTCTTCTTTCGGCTCTGGTGGCTGCGAGGGCAAACCACTTGGTGTACTCCTCTCACCATCATCGGATGAGCTGCTAGGATCGGGACTAGTGCACGCCGCCTGGAATATCTGCAATGGGTGTCTCGACCTGTTACACCATCACGGCATCGACATGGTGACAACCTGTGAATAGATAAGGTGTAGGCAGAGAAGAAGAGTCATCACAAACTGCAGAAGTTTTTGCAAACAAAATGAGTTCAAATTCTAGTATTAGGTTTTCACAGAAGACATTTCGGTCAGACCGAGTTTAAAATTCGGTGAATCTGAAGTGTTAAACAGGAGCTTTCACACCACATTCGGTTTGACCGAAGTGGGTTTCGGTCCTGCCGAAAACACTAGGGTTTCACAGAATCGTCATTTCGGTCACACCGATTTGCACAACTCGGTTGGACCGAAGGTGCTTGATGCAATGGCCTTAGGCCAAATCGGTCATACCGAAAATGTAAAATCGATCTCACCGAGATGTGTTCGTGAAACCTAACCCTAAAACTTTTACTCGAATCTAGTCCAAACGAACTAATCGGTGTATAGGAAGATTTCAATCGTGGCAAGATACTAGGCAAACCAAGCGTGCAATGAATCGGAGATGGGAGCACGAGTGGGATCAAAACTCACCCTAACTTGGTGGAGTTTTTCTCTGGCGGCAACGGCGCGGAGAAGATGTCCGTTGACGGCGACGGAGACCTGCGGCGGCGCCTGGCGGCATTTACGGCGACGATCCGGAGACCAAGGCGGACGGCAAAGGGGTGTGGGGCTAAACGTTTGAAGGAGAAATCAACGCGCGGCCCTCGGAGTATATATATACCCTTTTTGTCGGTGGGACCGAGTTGTAAAACTCGGTGGCACTAAGATGGATAACTCTTCTGGCGTTATGCACTTCGATCACGCCGAAAATCACAACTCGGTTTCACCGAGGTGAAAACCTAGATCAGTCTAAATGCTTTCGGTTCGACCGAGTTTAAGTGAGTTGGTCTGACCGAAATCAATTAGAAGGTTTTGGAAGTTAGCCCTTGACGGATCGGTGGCTCCGAGTGCTCCTCACCCGGGAGGGTCCGAAAATGACTTGTTCAAAGTTTGTGATGTAAGCATGAATAGAATTTGAGACAAGAAAGCATAGATAGCTAGGGGAGGTACTTAGGCATTCTTGTCCATCCATTTGGTCAGAAAAATCAAAACGAGCAAAACAACAAATGGATGTCCTTGAATGGATAAAATTATGCATCCAACATGCTCACACAATAAGATAGCAAATGAAATATGTGTCAAACATGCACAACCAAAACTCTAGCTACTAATACACAAATTGTCGATGACTAGGTCATCTTTATATGAGTATATTGACTTAGGAGTCAAATGAGAACATTTGATCATAGGTCATACTCATCGTTTAAGCACAAGTGGGGCTACCACTTTTACATAAAGCATTGATGTGTTCACATCATTTGAAGATGCTTTAGCTCAATTTTTTAGAGCAAAGCTCCCCCTAGATGTGAGAACCCCTTTTAAAGGGTCAAACTAACCTTGGGTTGTCGTAGAAGACTTCATGTAGATGTTGAAGATGTGGATGCTCAATGTTGATGAAGATCATCAAGAGTTGGGAACTATCCTTTGGATTCGAGCACTTCCAATACCTACATGGGTTAGTCCCACAAGGAACAAACAAGGATATCCATGGACATAGATTGAAGTTCACAATAGATGATGTCCATGAAAGCAATGATTACCTTGTCCCTTGACTTACCAACAAGAGGGTTTGTGACTCCATGAACTAGTGCACAATGTGGAAGTTGATTGCACAAGTTTTTGCCAAAATAAATGTGAGTGAAGTATGTTGGCGGAGTCACCCTCAAGAACTTTCTAGTTCTTCTTCTTCGGGATCCACATCATCTTGATGGGAATCCTTGGGGTTGTAGTTGAGCTTGACGAATTAGAACTTGAAGTTTCCTTGGGAACCCACTTGACCATGGCTTGAGGTGCTTCAACAAATGCATCAATCTCCTCTTGAAGCTTGTCCTTGCCTTTTAGCTTGTGGTCTTGTGGTGGAAGGTCATCTTGAGCTTGTTCCTCATTGGAAGAAGTAGGATCATACTTCTCCTTTTGAGAAACAAACTGTGGAGTAGGATATTGACCTTCTTCCCATTCAACACTTTCGGCGTTGAACTTTCGCTCAAAACCAATTCCTTGATTCTTAGGTGCCTTCCTTGCTTGCGAACAATTTCCTCAAAGTTCTTGCTTCGGCAAGGCTCTTGTAGACACCTTTCTCTATAATCCCTTTCAATAAACTATTTTCTTGCTCAAGTGTAACTTGGCTTGAAACATTGTTAGTGGAATCAAGAGAACTACTAGAAGCAACAATATTGGATTTAGCATGGTTATTGTTACTACTAGAGAAAGAATTTTTCTTATGCTTGTCATGCTTAGTCTTAATGGGTGGCAAGAAATTAGACAAGAGAAGTCGTTTGGCAAGATATGAAGAACTCTTCTTTCGAAGATCGTCATTGATTGCTTTTAGAAACTCATGTTCTTGCTCTAGAGTGAGCTTCTCGAAGCATAGCTTCTCATGAGATCTTATGAGCTCTCTATGATCTTCTTGAGCTATTTCATGAGCTAACTTAAGAGTGTTTAGTTCTTTAGTTAGACGCTCAATCTCCTTCATAGCATTGTCATTCGACTCTTCTTGACTATAAAGACTACTAGCATGTTCATCATTACTAGGTTCATTGGATTTATCAAGCAAGAGCTCATCTTCACCAAGCAAGTCATCCTCATCGCTATTGAAGTCAATGAATTCAGGGTGTGATACCTTGGGGCCTTTAGCCATGAGGCATCTTCCAATTCCCTCATTTGGTGAATCAAATAAGTCGTAGGAGTTGGAGTTGGAGGATACGAGAGCAAGACCGGCAACACCTTCATCTTGACTGTAGTTGGAGTTGGAGTGATAGCTTCCTTGATTGATTGTCGAGTCGGGCGGAGACCCATTCACCTACATGAGCTTGATGTTTTCTTCTTGTGTAGCTCCTTGATGACTTGTCTTTCCTCTCCGAATCCTTGCTTCTCCGAGAGGTCTTCTTTCATAACGATCATCTCTACTCCTTCTCTCTTTCCGAGGTGACTCATCTCTTGAGCTTCTTCTTCTTGGAGATTCTTCTCTTCTCTTGTGGGGAGCCGTACACTCATTTGAGTAGTGTCCGGTCTTCCACAATTGTAGCATTCGATCACGACTAGAAGATCTCTTTTCATCATATGATCTAGACTTTGAGCTTCTCTCTTTGCTTCTATTCTTGTAGAATTTGTTGAAGTTCTTGACCATTAGGCTTATCTCTTCATTGGAAACTAACTTGTCACTTGAGGTTGTGGGAGCATCACTTGTAGCTTTGTAAGCACCACTTGACTTGTTGTGAAGCTCTTCCTTATCCTTAAGTGTCATCTCATGAGCAACAATTCTTCCAATGACTTGGTTGGCTTGAGATTCTTGTAGTTTGGCATCATTTGGATCAAAGTGCACACGGTGTCATACTTTCCATCCAAAGCTCTGAGAATCTTCTTGATGATGAATCGGTCGGTCATTTCTTCGCTTCCTAAGCCGGCAATCTCATTTGTGATGAGAGCAAGCCTAGAGTACATTTCAGCGACTCCTTCACCATCCTTCATCTTGAACTTGTCAAGTTGACCTTGAAGAATGTCTAGCTTTGATTCCTTCACGGACTCGGTACCTTCGTGCATTTCATCCAAAGTATCCCAAATCTCTTTTGCATTCTCAAGACGGCTGATTTTGTTGAACTCCTCGGGACACAAGGCATTGAAGAGAATGTCACAAGCTTGAGCATTGTTTTGCAACATCCGCAATTCTTCCGTTGTAGCTTCGCGATCCGGAACTTTTCCTTCCTCGAAGAATTCACCTTGCATACCAACACAAATAATGCCCCATGTGGCTGGGTTATGGCCAAGAATATGCATTTTCATTTCATGCTTCCAACTAGCAAAATTTGTACCATCAAAGTAAGGACCTCTACGAAAATTACCCTCACTAGACGCCATACTCTCCTAGGTTGTGAAACCAAGCTTATGGAGTCCAATGCAATGGAAACCAATACAATGGAGACCAAAGCTCTGATACCACTTGTAGGATCGAAAGTATGTCTAGAGGGGGGGTGATTAGACTACTTGAAAATATAAAAATTATGCCTTTTGACAAAGAACAGTTTTTGGCAGATTCACAATTATGATCAAGTCAAGTATCACCCTACACATGCAATTCTAGAGTATAGGCAGCGGAAAGTAAATTGCACATGTAGTAAAGAGAGGTGGAGAAGAGCAAACGCAATTTTGGAGACGCGGTGATTTTTCTCGTGGTTCCGATAGGTGGTGCTATCGTACTTCCACGTTGATGGAGACTTCAACCCACGGAGGGTAACGGCTGCGAGAGTCCACGAGGGCTCCACCCACGAAGGGTCCACGAAGAAGCAACCTTGTCTATTCCATCATGGCCTCACGCCCACGGAGGTCTAGCCTTACTCGGGTAGATCTTCACGAAGTAGGCGATCTCCTTGCCCTTACAAACTTCTTGGTTCAACTCCACATCTCGACGGAGGCTCCCAAGCGACACCTAACCAATCTAGGAGGTACCACCTCCAAAAGGTAATAGATGTTGTTGATGATGATGAACTCCTTGCTCTTGTGCTTCAAATGATAATGTCCCCAACACTCAACTCTCCTCACCGATTTGGCTGTGGTGGAAGAAAGGATTGAGTGGAAAGCAACTTGGGAAGGCTAGAGATCAAGCTTCATGTGGTGGGAGTGGAGCAACTTGATCTCAACACAAGGGTAGGTAGTTCTCTTCGAGAAATGTAAGGTAGGAGTGGTAGTTCTTTCTCGATGGCTCTCTCCATGAATGAAGAGGGGTGGAGGGTATTTATAGCCTCCACACAAAATCCAACCGTTACACACATTTGAGCAATCTCGGTGGGACTGAAGTTGACAACTCGGTGAGACCGAAAGTTCAAATAATGTGAGCGTTGGGATTTTCGGTGGGACCGAAAATACAATCTCGGTGAGTCCGATTCGTGCAATGACAAGAGCATGCCAATTTCGGTGGGACCGACTTCATCATCTCGGTGGGACCGATTTGATAACAGAAGGTTACAGAAGCTTGGCAACTCAAGTTTCGGTGAGACCGAGTTCAGAATCGAAAAATCCGAGTTTGCTAGGGTTTGGCTTTATGGCTGAGGTGGTTCATCTCGGTGTGACTGAGTTTGGAATATCGGTGGGACCGAGACTACTTATGAGTGTATATGGCGGTGAAAGTTCTTTGATAGTTTAGGAGATGTATCACTAAGCACTTGAGCAACCAGATCATCATCATAACCTCATCCCTTTTAATAGTATTGGCTTTCCTATGGACTCAATGTGATCTTGGATCACTAAACCAAAAATGGAGTCTTGAGCTTTTGCCAATGCTTGCCTTAGCATTTTGAGGGGTCCACTTCTTCAGTCCTTGCCATACCCATATCACTGAACTTTCTGAAATGATTCTCAAGTAACTATTAGTTCAATGATATATATGTTGTTATTAATTACCAAAACCACCCGGGGATTAGTTGCACTTTCATCCACAACTAAGTCCTTTCACGAGGACATCTGACGTGACTATTCCACGACAGTTGGCGCCCACCGTGGGGCCAGCACACGGTGGATTTGAGTTCTTGAAGGGTAACTTCGAAGGGCTCAAGGGGTACGTAGTGGGCCAGATGACCAAGAGTCGTCGCGGCAAGATCTACATCGACGACAAAGGCTGGGGCCCCGACATTGGCTCAATTGAGTACGGGTACCAGGTTAGCGGAATCCACATCTTCATCGGCCGGATCGGTGAGCTGGGCCCTGATCCGGACAACTGCACCGACCTTGTCGATACGGCTCAGCGTGCGAGCAAGACCCAGACTCAGCCGGTCATGAGGCGTGCCTTCGTGGGCTGCGTCCACGGAGAGGAACTTTCTGGATCTGAAGATGGGGGTGAGACGGCGGTCCTTTCAGACAGTGATTCGTCTGCCGGCTCGACAGATTCGTTGTATCAGGTATAAGACGGCGTGCTCGGGGGCTGTTCCGATGGCATCAGTATTCCGGACCCCGATGAGCCACCAAGATGGGCTGAAATCTTCATGGCTGGAACTCAGCCCAGCTCAAACTCTACAGCAGCTGCGGCGATCACGTCCGGGTCAGGAGCAGCCGGGGCAGGCGGCCCCGTGCGCCCACCGGCTCAGGTGTTGATGGATCTCATGGACAAGCTTACGGCCCGTTTGACCACTACGGTTATTCCTGCTGGCAAGGATGAGCACGACGCAGCAGTAGCTCAGGTGCGTGAGGAGATAGCTCAGGCCAATGAGACCTTGGCAGCTGAGGATACTAGGCTAGCTGCAGAACGGGTGGCTCTCGACGCCCAGGCACAACATTTGCAGTCAGAAGCCTACCAGCTCACGATGAGCTTAAACACATCCAACGAGGTAATGAGGAGGAGACATCAGAAGACACAGTTCCGTCTACCTCCTAATTATGATTCCCGGATTCTCTTTGCTACACCCGGAGCCGGCCCTAGTAACCCGCCAGAGGCCGATCGGCTTATGACAGCCGGAACAATTGGACCGGCTCAGCCTAGGGATATGGTGCCGCCTCACGTGAGCATGCCACCACCGTGTTATGTGCCGATTCCACCGGGTTACTTTTCCAACCCCATGGAGAACTTGATCGCAGCCTCAACACGTTTAGCGGCTCTTCCTATGGAAGGAGATGACCTGACGGCGGTGGAGACCCGGAGGGTCAGGGAGCTCCTCCAGACAGCCCTGGCTCAGCAGGAGAACTGTTCTTACAGCCGGGACAGGATTCATTCGAGTCCCCCGCCTTGGGTAGCACCGCCTCGCCAGAACCGGAGCCCGAGTAACAGCAGACACATGGAGTCGGAAGCTTTGTCGAGCAATGCCCAACGGCGTAACCAACCCGGGGGCTATAACCCGGCGCAGGACCAAGTACATCAGGAGAATGATCACCTGGAGTATCCAATGACATCGGTTGAGGCGGGAGTAGCCACTAGAACCGGCGGTGTCCCGTGCCTGGTGTCGGCTCTGCGTGACGTACGTCTGCCCAAGGACTTCAAGGGACCTCGAAAGGTACCAAATTACACGGCCGATTTACAGCCCGCGGCGTGGATCGAGAGTTATGAGATGGCCATGGAGTTGCTGGAAGTTAATGACGCAGCAATGGCTAAGTATTTCACCATGATGTTGGATAGAACGACCCGGTCTTGGCTAAAGGGCTTACCACCCAATTCCATTGGTTCATGGGGCGAGTTAAAGGCCCGGTTCATCCAGAACTTCAAGGACACCTGTAAACAATCTATGTCGATTGTGGACTTGACGGATTGCAAGCAGGAGGAAGGAGAATCCACCACCCATTGGGTACGCCGGGTCAAAGAGATAATTCATTCCTCAGATAAGATGGATGCTTGCTCTGCAGTTCTTATGCTGGAGAAAAATTGCCGTTTTGAGCCGTTCAGGATGAAACTGGGGCGCCTTAAGCGTGACCTCATAGATATGGGTACGCTGATGGCAGCTTTAGTCAAATATGCCGATTCTGATAGTACCAAGGATCCCGCGTCTGACGATGAGAAGACAGGGAAGGGAAAAAGGAACGGCAATGGAAAGGGTCAGCAGCACAACCCGGGGAATCAAGGTGGCAATAAGCATAAGGCGGACGGTAACCCGGAGTTTGTGGCCAATGCCAACGCGCGGGGTAACAATAAGAGATATAAGGGTAAGCCGCCTCGGTCCGCGGGTCAGGCCCGTCTCTTGAGCAGTTACTCAATGAGCCCTGCCCAAAACACGGCACCCGGGAGCGGCCGGCCACACATCTATGGAAAGATTGTGCGATCATGAAGGCGTTTAAAAACTACAACACCTTCGACGGCGGTCAAGGATCTGGTGGCGGCTCAAGGGCCGGCGGCTTTCATGGCCCAGGCGGCGGCTCAAATTCCGGTTTTCAGGGGCATCCAGGTGGCAACAGTCAGCAGCAGTCCGGTCAAGGCGGACAACAGCGGCAATAGTCGGGTTATCAAAGCCATCCGAAGCAGTTGAGTGGCGGACAGTATCACGAGTTTACCACTAGCTTGTGCAAATGTGACCAGAAGGTTCATAAGAGGGCTGTGAATTCCATTGAGCCGGCAATCCCTTGTTATTTAAGGTGGTCAGAGCAGCCCATCATATGGAGCAAGGAGGATCATCCTTCGCGGGTCGATAACCCGGGTCAGTTGGCTTTGGTAGTGGTGCCTCAGGTTGGTGGGTATAAATTCACCAAGGTGCTCATGGATGGGGGTAGTAGCATCAACATCCTTTACTATGAGACCTTTCAACGCATGGGGTTGACTGATAAACATCTGAGAACATCCAACACTGTTTTCCATGGAGTTGTCCCTGGTAAATCGGCTTACCCAGTTGGCAGGATTGAACTGGAGGTGGCTTTTGGAGACGAGCATGACTCCCGAGCTGAGAAGTTGATGTTTGAAGTGGTCAAGATCAGGAGCCCATACCACGCTCTGTTTGGACGCCCGGCTTATGCTAAGTTTATGGCCCGGCCATGTTACGTTTATTTACAGCTCAAGATGTCGGGTTACAAGGGCACCATCACTGTACATGGCAGTCGTAAAGTGGCATTGGAGTGTGAAGAAGGTGACGCGGCTTATGCTGAGTCGGCCTGTGCAGCAGAGGAGCTCAATTTTATCAAGATAATGTTGACCCGGCGGATATGACATCCTTGAAGAAGCCAACTACAGAGCATGACCCGGCGTTGAAGTTTAAGTCGGCAGCTGAGACAAAGCTTGTTGACTTTACCCCGGGTGATTCTTCTAAACAGTTCAGCATCAGCAGCAACTTGGATCCCAAATAGGAAAGCACGCTCATCGAGTTCATCCATGAGAACCAGGACATCTTTGCATGGAAACCTTCTGACATGCCGGGTGTACCGAGGGAACTCGCTGAGCACACTCTCAATATTGATCCAAAGTTTAAGCCGGTCAGGCAGTTTCTTCGCCGATTTAATGAAGAAAGGCTGAAAGATATTGGAGAAGAAGTCGCCCGGCTCTTAGCGGCCGGGTTTATCATTGAAGTTTTTCACCCGGAGTGGTTGGCTAAACCGGTTCTCGTCCTCAAGAAGAATGGCACCTGACAGATGTGTGTGGACTACACGGACTTAAACAAGGCTTGTCCAGCTGACCCTTTTGCACTTCCCCGTATTGATCAAATCATTGATGCTAGGGTGGGTTGTGAGCATTTGAGTTTTTTTGGATGCTTACTCTGGTTATCATCAGATTAAAATGGCAGTTAAGGACCAGGAGAAGACGGCTTTCATCACTCCGTTTGGAGCCTTCTGCTATGTATCTATGCCTTTTGGGCTCAAGAGTGCCCAGGCGACTTACCAACGGTGTGTGCAGAATTGTTTGCACGACCAAATTGGGCGTAATGTCCATGCCTATGTGGATGACATTGTGGTGAAGTCCATAGAAAAGGAGACCTTGATATCCGACTTAAAGGAGACCTTTGATAATCTCCAGCTCTATAAGATGATGCTTAACCCGGCCAAATGCGTGTTTGGTGTCCCTGCAGGCAAGCTTTTGGGCTTTCTGGTGTCCAACAGAGGCATCGAAGCTAACCCGGAGAAGATCAAGGTGATTACCTCTCTGGCTAAACCGGCATGCATCAATGATGTTCAGCAACTGGCGGGTTGCGTCGCCGCCTTAAGTCGGTTCATAAGTCGGCTCGGTGAGAAAGCCCTCCCGTTGTATCAGATGATGAAGAAAACTGACACTTTTGTTTGGAGTGAGGCCGCTGATGCTGCTTTTGAGGACTTAAAGAGACAATTGTCTGAGCCGCCGGTTCTTGCGGCTCCAATTGACAAAGAGCCTTTGCTATTATATGTGGCTGCCAATTCACAAGCCGTCAGCGTTGACATCGTGGTGGAGCGAAAGGAAGCCGGTAAGGAGCATCTGGTTCAATGGCCGGTTTTTACTACATCAGTGAGGTGCTCATTGAATCCAAGCAAAGGTACCCTCATTGGAAGAAGCTTGTTTATGGGGTGTTCATGGCAAACCAGAACTTGAAGCAGTATTTTCAAAGCCATCCTATAAGTGTGGTAAGTTCTGCCCCTTTGGGAGACATTATTCAGAACAGGGAGGCCACTGGACGAGTCGCCAAGTGGGCTATTGAGCTTGGGCCTCATGGCTTGAAATACATGCCCCGGACGGCTATTAAGTCTCAGGCTTTGGTGGACTTCATCAATGATTGGACAGAGTTGAAAGCCCCTGAGGAGAAGCCGGATAACACATACTGGACTATTCACTTTGACGGGTCTAGGCAGCTAGAAGGCTCGGGGGCTGGAGTGGTGTTAACTTCCCCTCGAGGTGACAATTTTGCTATGTACTCTGATTTATGTTTCCATGTACTAACAATGCAGCTGAATATGAGGCATTACTGCATGGACTCCGGGTGGCTAAGGAGATGAACTTAAGCCGGGTACGATGCTTGGGTGACTCAAATTTGGTGGCT
Source organism: Aegilops speltoides (assembly GCA_021437245.1). NCBI lineage: Eukaryota > Viridiplantae > Streptophyta > Magnoliopsida > Poales > Poaceae > Aegilops > Aegilops speltoides. The sequence goes on from CM038144.1 coordinate 12,318,171, forward strand.
CAACAAGTGTCAGGCAAGTGGGATTCCAAAGAACCCCTCACGGCGGTTTATCGTCATGAAGTAGATGTTGTGGCTGGTCACTTCAAGGGTTATCAAGTGGAGCACATTGATCAAAGGAAGAACGAGGCGACTGATGCTTTAAGACGGTTGGGATCCCAACATAAGCCGGTGCCGCCCAACACCTTTCTTGATGTGTTACACAACACTTCTGTCAAGGTACCTACCGAGGAAGACTTAGCAGTGCCATACCCGGAGGCACAACTGGTGGCGGCTCTTCATGTTATCCCGGATTGGACGGTGCCTTACTTGGCTTATATGACCCGAGGTGAGTTGCCGAAGGATGAGACGTTGGCGAGACAAATCGTCAGGCGCTCCAAATCCATGACGATTGTTAACGGCGAGTTACATCACCTCAGCGTCATGGGAGCGTTTCAACGCTGCGTATCACCTACAGAAGGCCAAGAAATACTCCGTGAGATCCATGAAGGAGATTGTGGCCATCATGCCGGGTCAAAATCCCTTGTAGCCAAGGCCTTTCGTCATGGTTTCTATTGGCTGACGGCTCATGCTGATGCAGAGGACCTGGTCAGTAAATGTGACGGGTGTCAAAAGTTCTCACGACGAGCTCATGTGCCGGCTCAAGAGTTAAGGATGATCCCAATCACCTGGCCGTTTGCAGTCTGGGGGCTTGACATGGTCGGACCTTTCAAAAGGTCTAAAGACAAAAAGACACATCTGCTGGTGGCAGTGGACAAGTTTATCAAGTGGGTTGAGGCAGAGCCGGTCAGTAAGTGTGATGCAGCCACGGCGGTTTAGTTCATAAAAAAGGTGATCTTTCGCTTTGGTTTTCCACATATCATCATAACTGATAATGGCAGTAATCTCTCTAAGGGTACCATGGAAGAGTTCTGTCAAAGAGAACATATCGGCTTGATGTTTCGGCTGTTGCTCATCCTCAATCCAATGGTCAAGCAGAGATAGCTAATCACGAGATCCTGAAAGGCATCAAGCCCCGGCTCTTAGTTCCCTTACAACGGACTCCGGGTTGTTGGGTGGAGGAGTTACCCTCCGTGTTATGGAGCATCAACACTACGCCTAACAGATCTATGGGATACACACCTTTTTTCATGGTTTATGGAGCAGAGGCAGTCCTGCCAAGTGATATCCGGCACGACTCACCCCGAGTGGCGGCTTATGTTGAGGCGGATAACAAAAAGGCTCGTCAGGATGCACTTGGTTTGTTGGACGAGGAGCGAGACTTGGCAATAGCCCGCTCGGCTATTTACCAGCAAGACCTGCGCCGCTATCACAGCCGCTGGGTTAGAAGCAGAACCTTTCAGGAAGGCGACTTGGTGCTCCGGCTCATCCAGGATCAGTCTGATATGCACAAGCTATCCCCGCCTTGGGAAGGACCCTTTGTGGTCAGCAAGAATCTGCACAACGGGTCATATTATCTCATCGATATTCGAGAGCGCAAGGATTCATTTAAATCGGAGGAGGAGACCCGCCGTCCATGGAATATAGCTCATCTCCGGCCTTACTATACTTAAGTTTCTTCTTTAAGATACTTTTTATAATGTACATATTATATAAAGTGTCCCATAAAGAAACGTTTCACGTTTTCTTTATCAGGTGACGGACACTGCCAACAGGGGGACGGATCATATCTGAATCCGGCTTTCCCTTTGGTCCGGCTTATGATCATATCTAAATCTAGATTTGGTCACTTGGGGGCTTCCTGTTCAAACATAGGCCGTATTCGAACCAAAGAGAACATAGCTATCGATACCCACTTGATGGGCATATTGCCAAACCCACTTGGGGGCTTCCTGATCAAATTTGAATCATAGCTTAACCCTTTTGGGTCTAACGTGGATCGTATTCGAATCAGCGTCATTAAACAACTCTAATGTTCACTTGTGGGCTTCCTGTTCAAACATAGGTCGTATTCGAACCAAAGAGAACATAGCTGTCGATACCCACTTGATTGGCATCGCCAAAGCCACTGGGGCTATATGATCGTATCTGAATCTTAGCTTAACCCCTTTGGAATAGTTCTCTGATCGTATTCGAATCAGGAGCCTGTGAACATTTGCAAATATGAGTATTTTTACTATCATTGAAACCTTCTTGAGGAGATGGTTCTTTCCAGCTTTATATTAGTTACGTCAGGCTCTAACAAGTGCCAGGTAAGAACTTATATGAGCCGGAGAGGTTATTAAAAAAGGTGTCACATGTATACTATTCTGATTATGTTTTAAATTAGTCATGAACCGGCTTATACATATGATTTTTTGATCATGACCAGGTTATCAATATTCTATAACCCGCTGGTGCAGTGAATCACCCAGGAAAGCCTTGCCTGTTCTACATGCACGTTAAAACGGAGCAAGGGGAAGGATCAAGGAAACACTTGATTAACATAAGCAAGATGAGTTTAGTACTGGCGGCTTAACGAAAGCAATAAGTACCATAAGGCATGACAGGCATTAAGGAGTTTTTTCTATCCTATTACAAGACTCCCCGAGTCTGAATAAGTGAAGCATTGTTCTTTTCCAAGTTATAACCTAGCTGGCGGCTCATTCCTCTGGCTGGCTTGATGACTCCGAGTTATCCTTCCCCGCCTCTCCTTCGGTTGTTGTGTCCTGGAAGGTGGACGAGGCCCAGTCAGTGCCGCTCAAAGCTTCAAATTCAGCTTCATCATCTATTAAACTGGCCGGGTCCACTTCAGGGGCAAAGGTATGCTTACGCATTGGAGGGAGTAGGCTGACTTGGTCATATGGGACATTGGGGATTCTCCGGTTCTCGCTATCATAACCCAGCGAATGCTTGGTGAGATCAGTGTCCTCCCCAATGAGAGTCGCCAGAGGGCGGACGACCTTAACACAGGCAGTGAAGTCCTGTTTGCCAAAAGTAGTGACGTCTTCCTTAAGAATTGGATATCCAAGAGAGAGGTCAGCAAGGTCAAGCTCTGGCACCCATGCTTTTGCCCGACTCAATGCAGCCACGGATCCGGCTCTCGCAGATGCCCGCCTTAAGTTTTGAATACGTTGAGGTAGCACCGACAGATGTCTCAATACGTCTTGCAGGAGCCAGGGAGAGGTATTTGATAAAGCTACAGCAGTTAACGCATGCTGTGACCTGGAGTACAGCTGCTCTACCAAGGTATACACCGCCTTAAGCTTGACCAGCATATTTTCCTTAAGGTTGGTACTCCTGGGGCCTGCGTGTTCACAGGTATAACAAGTAAGCCGGATGCAATTATTATGATAACTCTTGAAAGATTACAATATTTTCGGGCGGCTTACCAAAGATAGCTGAGACCATTTGGGATATGTGCTGCTTTAAGTCGGACAGCTCATTGGTTGCCTCGGCAAGAGATTCCTCCGCTGTTTCAACCCGGGTCACCAGTGAAGCCCTTTCATCAACCCAAGCCTTCTTTTCCGATTCAAAATTCTTCTTCAGCTTCCCTTGTTCAGAGACACTGAATTCAAACCTGGAATTGGCTTTCTGAGCTTCGAGCTCTTGGGTTTTCAACTGGTTCTTCAAATCAGCAATCTCCGCCTCAAATTGACTTGCAGTGGCCAGCATTGACACCAGGTTATGGTAAGAATCTTGGTAAGGTAAAATTTAAGTCCCAAGTATTTTACAAGTAAAGATACTTGGCACTTGGGGGCTAATGTATATTTAAAGATTTTTTAGTCTATTTTACCAAGTCTGTAAGTGCATCTAGTGCCCCTTAGTGATTTTGGTGTATTGAAGACTTATAGGTTAAGTAACTGATGCGTTTGTGAGTGTACACAGGTCTATAAGTCTATGAGGAGTTTGATATTTACAGAGAAAGTCGACCCTAAAATGAAGTTCTTATTTGAAGATTTTGATATTCGAAGACTTTACGAAGACTTTGAAAGTGAAGAAATTGGTGTGACCTTGAAGACTTGATATTCATTCGAGGAATATGAAGCGTGAAGACTTGTTTTCGTAGTTTCATTTTCTCTTTCTTGAGTCATAGGAAACACCGTCTTTGTTAAAGGGGTCGAGGAAATACTAAGGAAAAATTTCCATGTGATGCTCAACTCAAAATCCTACACCTACCAATCCTTTGAGTGAAGCCATTGGAAATCTCATATAGTTCAGTCAAATTCTTGATGGACCGAGACACAGTTCTTACAGTCCTTGATGACTTTGCTCGATCGAGGAGTTAGGAATTCGCCAGTCTTGAATTGCCTACACGATGAGGAACATGATAGCCCCGAGGAATTTGAGAGTCAAATTTCCGACCGTTCTTGTCTTCTACCGGCTGTCCCAAAATATCTTATCCACCTAACGGTCATATCATTGAAGGGCATTTATGTCTTATCATGTCGGGCTGCTCCCTAGGCTATAAATAGCCGCCCCCTACAACCACTAGCTAGTTGGCTGCTCCGAGAGAAATTGACACTTGTCATTTTAGAGCAACCCATCCTCCGAGGACTTTGAGCGAAAATCATCAAGTGAGGAAAATCCTAAAACCAAACCCCCACAAACCCAAAGTGATTGAGCATCATTGAAGAAATTGATCTGCGTGGATCCGGCGCTTGTTACCTTTGAAGACTGTGCTTCTTCCAGACGGTTAGGCGTCAAGGTCTAGAACATCCAAGAGGAATTGTGGATCGCCGAGTGACCAAGTCTGTGAAGGTTTGGAAGTCACCTGAAGACTTATCACGAGTGATTGGACGAGGCCTGCGTGGTCTTAGTTCAAGGAGAATACGGTGAGGACTAGGTGTCCTGAGTTGCGGCTCAGAGACTGGGTGTCCGTGACTATGTGTCCTCGAGTTTAAATACTCAGCTGCTCCAACCAGACGTACAACTGAGACAGCAGTTGGAACTGGTTTACCAAATCATTGTCTTCACCAACTGACTGGTTCTATTTCCTCAACTCTTCCATTTCCTCATTCTGTGTTGAATGTTGTTCATATATGTGCTTGAAGACTTTGACTGAAGACTTTCACAAATTCCTCAGTTCAATTTCTTCAGTCTGTTTGTGTTCATCTTGTTATCCTGTGTTTACGCTTTACGTACTCTGCTTTAGTCTTCATTTCATCATGCTGACTATGTGTGTATCCTGTTATGTTTACTTCTGAGTACATATTCCGCTGCAAGTAGTTCTTCGCTAAGGAATTTCCTCACCAGCAAATTCCTCAGTGAAGAATTCATAAAAATTGCCTATTCACCCCCCCTCTAGTCGATATAACGCACTTTCAATTGGTGTCAGAGCAAGGTACTCCCTTGTTTTGTGTGATTTTGGTTTAACCGCCTAGAGTTTTAGTTATGTCGACCGTAGGTATGATCAAGGTCTCGGCTGGGTGTCCTACCTTTGATGGAACGAACTACCCCTACTGGAAGAACAAGATGCGAATGCATCTTGAGGCAATTGACAATGTTCTCTGGTATGTTGTGGAAAATGGTGTCCCCTCTGTCACTGAAACACTAACCGCTACCGATGTGAAGAGATTCAAACAACTCGATTCTCAAGCGAAGAATATCATCTGTGGCCATCTGAGCAAAGGACAGTATGGAAGAGTGAGTGCTTTGAAACCGCTAAGCTTATACGGGATAGGCTGTCCAAAGTAAATGAAGGAGTTTCAACTCAGCGTGACTCTCGAGTCGATGTTCTTCGGAATCTCTTCAACCGCTTCAAAAGACTCGACAATGAGAATGTCCAACAAACCTTTGATCGCCTCACTGACATCTCAAATGAGCTACAAGCCCTCGGTGCCACTGACATCACTGATCATGAAGTTGTGAAGAAAGCTGCTGAGATCGCTTGATTCCTCATTTGATACTCGGGGGTGATGATACAAGAACGTCTTGACTACAAGTCGCTTGATCCTGCTGATATCCTCGAAGGCTAAACACTCACGAGTTCGACTTGCTCAAAAAAGAGATCTCTATGGCTCAAACTATGGCAAACCACGTGCCACGAAGGCTAAGGTTGTGTCGACTCTGAATGTGAGGATTACGGTAGTAGCCTTGGTGATCTGAAGAACTAAGCCAGGATCTAGCTCGCTTGAAGAAATTCGAAGTTCACAAGGCGTGGTCGCTTTGGAAAACCCTCAAGAGAAATGATTCCTCATCCGGTGACTACAAAGAAGACTTTGCCACAAATGCAAGAAGCCTGGTCACTATATTCAAGATTGTCCTCGATGGGAAAAGGAAATGAAGAAGAAGAAATACAAGGATTACAGATTACGATGATATGAAGAAGAAGAAGAAATCGTCAAAATCTTCGTCATCAAAACCCTCAAAGTCTTAATCTCACAAGAAGGGCAGCTCCAAGAAAGCTCGGGCATTCATTGGCAAGGAAATGGACTCTGAAGCTGAATCGAGGAAAATGATGAAGAGGAGGAGTCCAAGAATCTGATTCGGTGTGGTGAGTCGGCCGTTGCTCTTGCTTTTCGTCGGCAAGTCCATCTTCAACACCAAGAAAGCTGACTCCACCGACAAGCTTAATGAAGATAATGATGGCTACGCCCCACCTATTGCTTCATGGAAAAGGAGCTAAGGTACTCAAATACAACTCCTCGATTCTAGTGAAAATGAATCGATGAGGATCTCAAGCCCAGCTACTCTAAACTTGCTAAAATTGCTGTGAAACAACAACGGGCTCTTGAAAAGGTTCAAAACATGCTAGATAAAAGTGATGATATGTTGGGTGAAGAAATGGATCGCACTAAAGCCACGGTGAAAATCTTGAGACTTGGTCTAAGTATGATAACCTTCAAGGTCATCATAACTCTCTCTTATCGATCATGAGAAACATTCTTATGAATTTCTTCAAGAAAAGCAAGATCATGAGAAGCTTTCTCTTGAAGCTATTCAAAGAAAGGGAGATCTTGAAAAGCTAAGAGTGTGTTGTGAAGATATTCAGAAGGAGCTCGATTCATTACTAGCTCAACAAATCAGCGCTTCTCAGGAAGAATTTGTTCCTCCATGCTTAAAGTGCATTGAGCGTGAATCGCTAATTCTTCACAGAATGTTCAAATGCTTCAAATGTTACAAATTCTTCATCGCCTCTGCTATCACTAATTCCTCATCGAGGACATTGCTAGTATCCTTGACAATGCGAGGGTTGAAGGAATTGTACATGATGAGCATGTACAAAAGCCTCAAAGGGCATCGAGACACTTTGTGATGTGCTCAAAAGCATATCCTCAACGAAACCCTAGGAAAGAGGGTATTGCCTTTGAGAGGAAACTCAATGCCGATGGAACATATTGGAAGCTTTGGCGGTATCCCAAAACCTCATGGGTTCTGCAAAGGGACCTCGATTGATCCATCTAACTTATCTGGCTTTACATGTGAATCTCCTCATTCTTACGATGAGTCATTTGACTCAACTATAAACTGTTCAAAAATCGAATGGTGAAGTATTTGCTAGATATGTTGGCACTAAGCGCAGAGCGGTTCCCCTATGAAGAAAATCTGGGTTCCCAAAAGCTGTGTTGAAAGTCTTCAGGTGAATGTCCTCATGACACCACCAGTGAAGAACAGGAACCCCAGATCAAATTCTTCATATGGACCAAATTCTTCATATGGATCCAAGTCCTCATATGGACCAAATTCTTCACGAGGATCAAATTCCTCAACTGGATCAAAGTCCTCATATGATTTCCATCGTGCTAACAACTCTGTCTCGCAGGGTAGAGCTAAGGGCTATGAATATGTGCATTATTCTTCAAACCATTATGTTCATAAGTCCTCGAAGAATTACTCTGCTTATTCATATGCATACCCTAACCCCTCTTATGCTAAGCGAAATGGTTTGGCATCTTTGCCACCTTTCTCACATGGTGCTAGCAGGATGATGAACTCTTTGCCACCCCTCCAGATGTGGGTGGTGAAGAAAAAGAACTAATCTCTTCTGCAGGGTCAGGTCTCCAGACGTGCTCTAACGTCTGAAGAATTTCTTTGGGGACGACAAAAATGCACGAAAGGCCTTGCAGCGAATCATGATGAAATGAACTTTCATTTCACACGTCCTCATCTTGCTATATCTGTTTATTGCTTGATGAAATTCATCGATGAACTTGATATCATATTCTTCACCGATGAAGCATATGAGATTGTAAGCTACACTAATTCATCTGCGGGATGATCAACCCAAAACCACTGAATGGGTCCTCGATAGTGGATGTACAAATCACATATTTGGTGACAAGAATCTATTGATGGATGCTCCTTATCACCGTCACCTCTGAAGCATATCATCTTTCTTGACAAAGGCAAAAGTCGGTATTGGGTCTTGGTAAGGTTGCTATCTCTAAGGATAAGCACATGGACAAAGTCATGCTTGTTGAGTCCTTAGGATACAATCTCATGTCGATCTCAATGCTTTGTGATCTTGATATGGTTGTTGTCTTGGCAAATATCGCTGTGTTGTGATTATGGAAGTCGACAATTCCAAAGTCTTGAAGGCTTTAGGAGAGGAGATCTGTATATTGTTGATTTCTCTGGGACCACAACCAGCCGTGTGTCTACTTGCAAAAGCTTCAGAAGGCTGGCTATGGCATCGACGACTTGGTCATGCAGGCATGAGGAATTTGAACACGCTTGCAAAGAAGAAGCATGTCATTGGCATTGAGAATGTCAAATTCCTCAAGGATCACTTATGCGGAGCATGTGAAGCCGGAAAAATGACCAAGGCCAAGCATCCAGCGAAGACTATCATGACCACTACCGTCCATTCAATTGCTTCACATGGACCTCTTCGGACCTAATCATTATTCAGCAGTCACTAATGATGCATCTTTATATGGTTTTGTCATTGTTGATGATTATTCTCGATATACATGGGTACACATTGTTACTTACAAACATGAAGTGCAGGAAGTCTTCAAACGATTTTCCTCGAGGGCTTCAACCAACTTTGGTGTGAAGATCAAGCATATCGAAGTGACAATGGGCCGAGTTCAAGAATTCTGGTCTTGATGCCTATCTTGATGAACTTGGTATTACTCATGAATTATCTGCTCCCTATACTCCTCGGCAGAATGGCGTCGTGGGCGCAAGAACAGAACTCTTGTTGAGATGGCTCACACTATGCTTGATGAATACAAAATGCCTCGGCGTTTTTGGATTGATGCAATTGATCCGCCTGCCACATCATCAACAGAGTATATCTTCACAAATTCTTCAAGAAGGCGCCTATGAACTCCTCAACGACAAGAAACCCAATGTGAGTTATTTCAAAGTCTTGATTGCTAAATGTTGGATTAGAGATCCTCACCACAACTCTAAATTTGCACGAAAGCACATGAAGGTTTATGCTTGGTTACGAAAGGACTCGCACACCTCTGAGTCTTCAACATTGTTCTTCACAAGATTGTTGACCTTGTAGATGTGCGGTTTGATGAAACTAATGGCTGCAAAGAGAGCACCTACCTTACGTGTTAGATGAACCAGCTTTTGAGGATGCTATCAAGCTCAAGGCAAGCGAGGATGTCATTCCTCTTGAAGAATCTGTTGAAGAATTCATTCCTGTTCATGAAGAGCGTCGAGTGATGCACTGAAGAACATGATGAGGAAAATGGTGTGAAGAAAATGCTGATCAAAATCCTCGCGACAACCAACTCATCCACGTGTTGCAAAAGAAGTGCAAGTGGAGAAGATCATCGATGACATTAGCGCACGAGTCCTCTCACACGCTCAAAAGCCTCACACTTATCTAACTTTTGTGGGCACTATGCTTTTGTCTCTATCTCGAGCCCACTAAGGTAGATGAAGCATTTACGGGCGGAGTGGATTCGGGCTATGCAAGAAGAATTACATCGATTCGAGCTGAACAATGTCAGGAATTGGTCAATCGCCCGGATCCTCGCAAGCATAATATCATTGGCACAAAGTGGATCTACCGCAACAAGCAAGATGAAAATGGCCTTGTGGTGAGGAATAAGGCACGACTAGTAGCTCAAGGCTACACACAAGTTGAAGGAATTGATTTCGATGAAACTTTTGCACTGTTGCTAGACTTGAGGCTATTCGCATTTTACTTGCCTATGCTAACCATCATGATATCATCTTATATCAAATGGATGTGAAAAGTGCATTCCTCAATGGTAAGCTTGAGGAAGAAGTATATGTTGCTCAACCCCGGTTTTGAAGATCCCAAGAATCGACAAAGTCTTGAGACTCAATAAGGCCCTCTATGGCCTCAAGCAAGCCCCTCGGGCGTGGTATGACACATTGAAGGAATTCTTCGTGAAGAATGGCTTCACACCAGGTTCACTTGACCCTACTCTTTTTACTAAATCATATGATGGTGAACTGTTTGTGTGCCAAATATATGTTGATGATATTATCTTTGGCTGTACTAACCAACGATATAGTGATGAATTTGCCTATATGATGAGTGAAGAATATCAAATGTCTATGATGGGAGAATTGAAATTCTTCTTAGGTCTTCAAATTAAATCGGCGGTGCAATGGCATATTCATATCTCGGAGAAATACCTCAAAGAGGAAATTAGGCATGCAAGATTGCAAAAGCGTCAAAATTCCTATGCCCACAAATGGCCATCTATGCCTTGATGAAAATGGTATTGACTTGATCACAAGGTATACCGCTCCATGATTGGTTCTTTATTGTACTTATGTGCATCTAGGCGAGATATAATGCTTAGTGTTTGCATGTGTGCCCGATTTCAAGCTGCAGAAGGAATCACACCATAAGGCTGTGAAGCATATTCTTGATATCTAGCTCACACACCAACACTAGGATTATGGTACCCCAAGGGCTCTGCTTTTGATCTCATTGGATATTCGACTCGACTATCTTTGGTGATCGTGTGGACCGCAAGTCAACATCGGCACTTGTCATTTCCTCGGACGATCTTTGGTCCGTTGGTCCTCGAAGAAAGCAGGCTGCGTATCACTATCTCTGCTGAAGCTGAATACATTGCTGCTGGCTCATGCTGTGCTCAAGCTGCTTTGGATGAAGCAAACCCTCAAGGACTATGGCGTCAACGTGAAGAATGTGCCTCTCCTCTGCGACAATGAGAGTGCCATCAAGATTGCTCACAACCCAGTTCAGCACTCGAAGACTAAGCACATCCAGATTCGTCATCATTTTCTTCGTGATCATGTGTTGAAGGGTGATATCTCCATCGAGCATGTGAAGACTGAAGAACAGCTAGCTGATATCTTCACTAAGCCCTTGGATGAGAAGAGATTTAGCAAGTTGCGGTGTGAGCTAAATATCTTAGAATCTTTGAATGTTCTTTGAAAAGGACACACATCCTAACCCTTATGCAGAATTGATGACTTAGATGTGCAACACATGAAGAAATGTTTCTCTTCAATCAATGAAGAATAACACTCTAAGTGTGAAGAAATTAATGAAGAATTTGATTCTCGAACCCTCGACGACAATGTATGCGGTGTCTGAAATCATCATTCTTATCTGGTGGCTACGCCACCACAAAAGTTGAAAATCTTCAATTTGAGTTTTCCTCATTTTGAAATTCCTCAGTTTTTCAAATTCTTCAACTTTGCAAAATCTTCAATGTTTCCGACGTTTTTCTTCATTGGTTATATATATATATATATATATATGTGAGTTTATGTCCTCTACAACATTCACTTATTGCTATTTCTTCAAGCTGCGATTTCTGCTAAGTGAATGTGATCGGACCCTTCCCTCTATGCTATACTCAACCCAATCTATTCACAAATTCTTCATATGCGTTACGATTGAAACTCGTTCAAAGTCTTCTTTGTGTCCTTGATAGCTGAAGAAATTGCGAGCGAAATTTTAAACAAATCTTATCCAAATTTTCGGTTTTACCGCTCAAACCGTTCCGCTTCCCATGATACATTAGTTTATTCACCCACGATCTTACGATCTCATCGCATAGTCGTGGGTGACACATGTCGCGTGAAGGAGAAAGGGCGGGGCATGTTAGTCCCAAAATCTTGGACGAACAGTTTTTACTGATGGCTATAAATACCCTCTCCTTCCTTACTTCATTTACTCCGCTCGATCATTGTCTCTCGCTCGAACTCTCCTCAAACCCTAGCGCTGCCGCTACTCCATCGCCGCCGGTGAGGAAGAGCTTCACTGCCTCGACCTCGTCGCCGTCGTACTCGCGTCGGCCGCGGAAATCTTCACTCCGCCGCCGCCGTAGCCGTCTCCCTCTGCCAAGTTAGGGCGTGGGAGATCTAAAGTGACGAACTTCACCATAGTTCATCTCTGTTCGTCGTGTTCTTCAGTTTGGGTAATCAAAAGTCACTTTTATTACTCACTTTGATTCTCAAATCTTTCTGAAAATCTTCAAAGGTGTTTTTGTTCTTTAAATCTTCACATATGAACACCTCACACACTATATGCTCTTGATTTATCTCTCTAAGCATTCATTTCTTCAAGATTCCTCAATTGTGCGGATTTTCAATATGTACAACTCTGGAACCTAAGGCAAGCAGCTTAGTGAAATTCCTCAAGGCTCAAGCTGGTCAAATTCCTCAAAACTTGTCTTTTTGAAAAATCTTACGAGAAGCATATGACCTCTCCAAATTCCTCGCACCTACACTCTGTTCACGGTACTCATGTCCATTCTTTGAATCACTAGGTTCTCATCAACTTAACTCATTTGCAGCGTTCCTCGAAGAAAAACTGCATACTTCTTGAGTGCTCTATAGTTCAAATTCCTCATCTGAAGAAAATGGCGAGAAGGCAAGAGACCGCAGAAGGGAGGAAAGAAACACGAGGTCATGGCGCCTTTGAGATTCTGATGAAATTTACAAAGATTCTTTTTGATGAAGCCAAGTTTGGCAAGGAGACCAAAAATCAGCGCAAAGTCGCATCTGAGAGGATAGAAAGAAGATGGGCACGAGAATGGAGGGAATATCGCTATGTTACTCCCAAGTACATGAGAAATTAGCCTTAAATCCTCCATGCCCAAGAGCTCCTTTGGCTTTTGGCCAAGTCATTGATCCCACCAGCATCAAGCGTGGTGAAGACTTTCCTGAAGAATGGTCCAGGCGCCAAGCCAAATTGGCAAGACAGGCCAAGGAGGCAGTGAGGAAATTCAATGAGGATTCTGCTGCTGCTGCTGCCGCTGAGACCTCGGTCAAGCCGAGGAAATCAATGCTGAAGAAGCCTGCTCGCAAGCCAAGTGCTTCACCATCAGCGCCCTCACGGCCCAGTTCCTCAGCCGCGCCCTCACGGCAAATTCCTCAGACTGCTGCTGCTCCCTCAAAATCCTCAGCAGCTCCCTCCAAGTCCTCAACTCCTGTGCATCTGGCTACATGTCAAAGGACTCAGGGTTTCTCAATTGCTTCTGGTGTCTCGGCAAGTTCCTCAGCTGCACCAATGTCCTCATCAGGCCCCACTCTGCTGAAGACAAAAGCAACAGCTGGACGCGGTCCTCGGCCAAGTCCAAAGAAGAAACAGGTTGCATTCAACGTGCCCTCTGATGATGAAGCTTCTGATGAAGAACTTGCGAAATCATCGAGACAGATCGACAAAGGCCGCTAGAGCCAAAGGAACAAGCTGTGCCTCCGCGGATCCGAAGAAGATCCTTGACTTCATCGACCTATGGCATCGGGATCCAAACACTCCCATACCGGATCTGCCATCGACTCTGGTCAAAGTCATATCTTGAACCATTTCATCGCTGAAGAGAAATGGAAATTTGAAAAGGCTCGTGAAATAAAGAGAGCACAAGCCGGAAGGAGAAGCTTCGAGGAAGAACATCGTCAACTTGACTCTGAAGAACTTCTCAAAGCTCAATCTGAAATCAAGCCCTCGGCAAGGATTTGATGCTTATAATGCTGATTGGCAAGGAGCCAAGGTGAGATTAAATCAATTTGACAAAAAAAATGACAACTGTTGCAGCCCCATCACAACAAGAAAATCCTCGGTGAAGACTCGCTCAGCTCTTTGAAGAACTATGCCAAGATTGCTGATGACTTTCAGGTGGTGATGAGAATACAAGTTCGAGGCTGATGACTCCATTCCAGCCATTGAAGAAATTCCTGGGGCATCCACTAGTGGTGCGCCTGAAGAAACTGAAGAGATCAGGGCAACTGCACTAGTTGCGCCTGAAGAAACTGAACCACAGTCCTCAGCTCCTCCTGCGCCAACACCAACTCCAATTCTTCCTTCTGCTTATGAAGTGAAGAAGACAAGCTGCAGAGCGAGATGCAGTGAAGAAGAGGAAGGCATCAGCTGCGTCAAATTCTTCGGCTGCGAAGAAAATGAAGCCAATGACCAGCTCACTTGAAAATCCCATTGATGCCATTCCCATTTCCTCCATGTCGTCTAAGGAAATTGTTCCTTATGGAGAAGATTACAAGATCCCCAGCGGATCTGATGAAGATAATCAATCTTTTGCTACCTCAGAACAGTTTGATGAAGAAATTGAAGTGGAAGCATTCCCTTCACCGCGATCGTTCCTCACCCATGCCTCGGTTCACGGTGAAGAGGCTGGTGTTGAGGAAATTGAAAAAGAAGATGAAGGCGTGGATATTGGGTGCACTACACGGTGATGAGCGATGACTTTTGGGAAAGTCAGCATCCCAATACTCCTCTCTTCACTCCGATTCAACAAGTTCCTCGGTCCCGGCTACAACTGTTCAATTGGGCTCTGAAGAAACTCATCCCACATCGTATCATTAATGAAGAAATTCCAGCCGCTAGTCTTTGAAGAACCTCTTCTTGATCCCCAAACAGCACAAGAAGAGGAACAGAAATTCCTCGGCTGAAGAACACGAGATCGTGATTCACGAGGTTGTCTTTGCAAATCAACGACATTCCTCTACCCAAACGAAGAATCCGTTCTCGAGCAAGCAAAAATTCAAGGCTGAAGACTTCTTTTACGAGCATGTGTTCTTCATCGCTTATAATCCATATGACTCTGCCGCATGAGGAAAAAGCGCTCGGACTCCAACTCAAGCCAACTTCTATTCCTCGGTGCTCTTTGACAAGGACAAGATCTTGATCATGAGCATATTCCTCATGTGGATATGGAATCATTGCCATGCTTCGAGCCAGTACTCGAGTTATTCACGATGCAGGGCTGCTGAATTTCTGCACCGATATCTATGACTGGAATGAAGAACTCATTCTTTAGTTTTATGCCACCCTGCACATCACCGGAGATGCTGAAGATATCAATTCATGGGTGCTGGATTGGATGACAGAAAATACTCACTACGAGGCACCAGCAACTGAATTGCTTCATGTCCTTCCTCTTGATCCTCCCCATGACACTGCACAATGCATCTACAATGACCGCGAACTGTCTGATCACTTTATGCAAGTGCTAATGAAGCCTTTGAAACCAGGGCAGGCCCCTCGAACCAAATTCCTCGTCAAGGAATTGCTGTATGTGCCTCGGACTGTCTATAGAATCTTGACGAAGACAATGAGTCCCATCAAAGGCCACGACTCAAATGATGAAGATGTCGTTGGCATCATGAAGAACATGCTTTTCAATATCATTCATGGTGATCCCGTCAACTTCCATGATTTCTTCATGAGGACTCTGGCTAATGTTGCAATGTCGCCTTTTGAGCTGAAGCCATATGCGCCTTGGATTATGAGATTCATAAGGGCAAGATCTTCACTGAATTACAAGGCTGACACTCTGAACCATGGCAGCTACTTGCCGCCCATTGAAGTCCTCAAGCGACCAGTTTCATCATCTGATGATAAGGGCAAGGCAGCAGCTGTGATTGATGAAGGCACTCGTCCATTGGATGGTCAATTCCGTCTCGCTACATCTTACTCCACCAATGACGATTCTGCAACACATGATCTTGCCGCAAATACCTCACCAAGCAAAAGCCTCAAGCAACAAGCACCGTGGTGATGACCGATCGTGAGTTACTCCTCGGTCTTCATCGGAAGGTTGAGCATAATCAAAAATGGGTGAAGCGTCAATTTGCTGCAATTCTTCACAACATGACCTCAACACATAATGCGGTGAAGAAAAATCAGTACTACCTTCATGAAACCCTCAACCGCTTTGGGCTGTTCTCAATCATGTATATTCAGCGGAAGAATTGAAGACTATGGGTCTCCGGAAGCATTTGGTGGTCTGCACCACCTCGAAGAAATTCAAGAAAGTCAAAGTTCCCGATCGGTGGCCAGCTCTTATTCTTCATCGCGTGAAACCGATGAACATGAAGATTTGGACAACAACTGCGGCAGGCCCTACTTCAACAACCAACCCGACAATCTTTGGCGCTCCTCCATCAACTTGAAAATCTTGAGGCGTTAGTCCTCGGTTTGATCCTTTTGGTCATTTGATGACAAAGGGGAGAAATCTGAGTTAGTCTTCAAGCGGGTTTATATTATGGGCGTTTTATTAAGTTACAACTCTCGTTCTTCGAAACTTTTATTGGATCGAGTTGTAATCTTAAATCCGATGGTGCCTTGATACTTTTGGTCGTGCTCGATGCTTTTGATGCAATTGAGCTCTTAAACTTTGATGTGATATTCTGCATGCTTATTCCTCGTTAATATTATTGCACGCATCTTTGAATCTCATCGAGCACCATATTTCATCATGCATTTCAAATTCTTCATATTATATATCAAATGCGTATGAATTACAAGATATAGGGGAGATCTCCATGATTCAACTCTTCAAATGTGCAATGCCTCAAAAGCAAATTCCTCACTATGCACATATTAGGGGAGTTCTTCTATATCTTGCAATCAAATTCCTCAATATCAGTATTTACACTTCATATGTTTATCCCGTTGAAAACTTAACCTATGTTGTCATCAATCACCAAAAGGGGAGATTGTAAGTGCATCTAGTGCCCTTAGTGATTTTGGTGTATTGAAGACTTATAGGTTAAATGGCTGATCGTTGTGAGTGTACACAGGTCTATAAGTCTATGAGGAGTTTGATATTTCTGAGAAAGTCGACCCTAAAAATGAAGTTATTCGATGAAGATTTTGATATTCGAAGACTTTACGAAGACTTTGAAAGTGAAGAAATTGGTGTGACCTTGAAGACTTGATATTCATTCGAGGAATATGAAGCGTGAAGACTTTTGTTTTCGTAGTTTCATTTTCTCTTTCTTGAGTCATAGGAAACACCGTCTTGTTAAAGGGGTCGAGGAAATACTAAGGAAAATTTTCCATGTGATGCTCAACTCAAAATCCTACACCTACCAATCCTTTGAGTGAAGCCATTGGAAATCTCATACTGATTCAGTCAAATTCTTGATGTGAGACGCAGTTCTTACAGTCCTTGATGACTTCTTTCGGCGAGAGTTAGGAATTCGCCAAAGGTCAAATTGCCTACAGTGAGGAACATGATATACGAGGAATTTGAGAGTCAAATTTCGACCGTTCTTTGTCTTCTTGCCCGGCTGTCCCAAAATATCTTATCCACCTAACGGTCATATCATTCAAGGGCATTTATGTCTTATCATGTCGGTCTGCTCCCTAGGCTATAAATAGCCGCCCCTACAACCACTATCTGGTTGGCTGCTCCGAAGAACTTGACACTTGTCATTTGAGAGCAACCCATCCTCCGAGGACTTTGGCGAAAATCATCAAGTGAGGAAAATCCCAAAACCAAACCCCACAAACCCAAAGTGATTGAGCATCAGAAGAAATTGATCTGCGTGGATCCGGCGCTTATTACCTTTGAAGATCGTGCTTCTTCCAGACGGTTAGGCGTCAAGGTCTAGAACATCAAGAGGAATTGTGGATCGCCGAGTGACCAAGTCTGTGAAGGTTTGGAACTCACGAAGACTTACCACGAGTGATTGGGACGAGGCTGCGTGGTCTTAGTTCAAGGAGAATACGGTGAGGACTGGGTGTCTGAGTTGCGGCTCGAGAGGCGGGTGTCGGGACTGTGTGTCCTCGAGTTTAAATACTCGGCCGCTCCAACCAGACGTACAAGCTGAGACAGCAGTTGGAACTGGTTTACCAAATCATTGTCTTCACCAACTGACCTGGTTCTATTTCCTCAACTCTTCCATTTCCTCATTACATGTTGAATGTTGTTCATATCTGTGCTTGAAGACATTGAGTGAAGACTTTCACAAATTCCTCGGTTCAATTTCTTCAGTCTGTTTGTCTTCATCTTGTTATCCTGTGTTTACGCTTTCCGTACTCTGCTTTAGTCTTCATTTCATCATGCTGACTATGTGTGTATCCTGTTATGTTTACTTCTGAGTACATATTCCACTGCAAGTAGTTCTTCGCTAAGGAATTTCCTCACCAGCAAATTCCTCAGTGAAGAATTCATAAAAATCGCCTATTCACCCCCCTCTAGTCGACATAACGCACTTTCAAAGTCACGCATGTTAAGTCTCAAGCACTTTACAAGTAAAGGTACTTGACACTTGGGGGCTAATGTAACCCAAATTTAAGGATTCATGTTATCTCCGGGTTAAACATATTCAATTTAAACCGCATGAAGCTAATAGCTAGCAGATTATTAAGTCTACAGCATATTCATTCATAAGCAATAGACTTGGGGGCTGGTACAGTAAGTAAGATTCAGAGTGAAAGCTTAAATTTTACCTCGGTTTATGTTGTATTTGCTTCACCATGTCAATTTCAGTCACGACTCTGTGTACTTGGTTGAGATAGCCGAGACTATATCACCAATACTTAAGTGAGAGTAATCGGTGATGTCTTGTTTGGACTTAATTTGGGCAAATTCCTCCTTGGCGGTGCATTGGGCAAAGCGCGTAGGCGGCCAGTTCAACGTATTGGCTCTTCACAATCTCAACCTCCGGGTCAACCGTCTTGGCCGGGCTAGGAGTTTCCAGGTCATCCGAGTTGTGAATCACATCCTTTGCAGGCGGGTCAGAAGATGGCTCCGGAATGTCAGAAGCCGGTTCAGGTGGTGGCTGATGAACGTAGCTGTCTGGAACGGATGAGTCAAGCACCGGTTCAGTAACCACCGATTCTTGGGACGGCTTATTTTTCTTTGCCTTCTTGCTGGGTTTTACTTGCCCGCTGTCAATCAAAGTGGAAGGGTAAGTATCAAAGCATAAGTATGGACAAAACTCAAGGTAAACGGTTATATTGCCGGGAGCCGTTTTGAAAGCGGCATGTTCGATTGCATCGATTCATCAGAAGAAGGGGAGGTATCCTAATAGTTGGAGTCAGATGAATTGATAGGTTGGCGAATCAAACCCATCAAGGTAAAACAAAGCGTAAGTCGAGATAACCTCGGTCCGGCGCTTCACAGTTACATCGGTTAAGCGAGGAAAGCTCTCGTCTTGGTTGGCCCGAGTCGCGCCGGTTCTCAAGATCTTTGTTGCTTCAAAAGAAATTGAGGATCTTGGTAGCGAGAGGTGTGAAAACCTTACTTTCGAGTCACCCTTCGGATTCTTTGTGTTGGCAAAGGCTCGAGTCGGAGGAAATTATAGTTACCTCTTCGCCATGACTGCTTGGCTGTTCCCGATATCCTCTGAAAAGATCTAAAATGTCGATGAAGGTAGCGGTGAAGGAATTAAAGAAAATTAAAAAGATTACCTCTTCCTCATCTGAACAAGAGTCGTCCAATCTCATCAAATCAGAGGCGCTAGGGTTCTCCTTTTTAGAAGTACTCGTCCTGGCGGCTTTCCTTTCGGTCTTCTTGGCCGCCGGGCGATTTGCAGACCTCATGGTCATACTTGACCTTCGAAGTGTCATTGGCACTGTGGAAAAAGACAAGGAATCATAAGTACCGAAGGTAATATATTAAAGAGTATTTGTGAAGACTAGTAACTTACTGCAGGAGCCGGATTCTTCTTGCAGAAGGGAAGAAAACTGAAAGTGTTACTGGTGACAGTGCCCTCCTTCATTAGTGATTGGACTGTAGCACCTGCCACATCATCTGGTAAGTCCTCAGGACTATGACGCATTGAGTCGTCCTTTTCGCCTGTGTAAGTACACATTAAGCCGGAGCGGCGGCTTAATGGTAGTATCCGCTAGGTGACCCAGACTCGGACCAAGTCAATACCAGTTAACCCATTGCCCAAAAGGGCCTTGATCTTTCTGATGGTGGGGTTAAGAGGCAGGCGCTCAACAGCAGTTAACTTGTCCGCCAGAGGATGATTGGACTCAAGGCGCAGGGCGCGAAGCGCAAGGCGAGGCTTTTCGTTAGCCGGAGAGGTGTCTTGGCAGTAGAACCACGTCTGGTTCCAGTCTTTGGGATGACTCGGCAGCTCAGCGTAAGGAAAAAGGCAGTCTCTCCGCTGCTGGATTGAGATGCCACCAAGTTCAAGACTAGGTCCGCTGGCGCGCTCATTCTGCCGGTTCAAGTAAAAAAGCACTCTGAACAGCAGCAGGCTTGGTTCCTCTCCTAAGTAAACCTCACAAAAGACTTGGAAGTTACACAGATTGGATGCAGAATTGAGTCCAATGTCTTGAGGCCTCAGGTCAAGGAAAGCCAGAACTTCCCTAAAGAATTTTGAGCCGGGAGGGGCAAACCCCCGGTTCATATGGTCTGTAAAAACGACTACCTCCCCATCTTTGGGTTGAGGTATTTCGTCAGACGGGTGAGGGGCACGATAGGACATGACCTCCTTTTTTGGCAGATGGCCCGACGCTACAAACTCGGAAAGTTTGCTTTTGGTGACTGTGGATGGAGCCCAGTTGCAAGTCACTGAGGCCTTAGCCGCCTTAGGAGCCATAACAGCAGTGGCCTACGACAAAGTAAAAGTTCCGGTTCAAATTCAACCCGGCAGGAAATATTCAAATTTATTTAAAATAGCGGCTTAAGCAAGGGGTCTAATGATATAAGGGTGATTGTGCAGTAAAGTTTAAGCCGCTAACCGGATCAACAGGGATTCCAAGATTTTTAAGGTCATGAGAGGAAGGCAAGGCTTACAGTTCAGTGTCACTTATATAAGACGGACGCCTATACAGGGATGATAAAAGTAAGTTTTCCAGAAGAAGCTTTCCGGGTGATGGAAACAAGTTTCACGGATAACAATTATTATTATGGATCAAACTGTTGCTCTAAAGGAACGATTTCTAGACCTAAAACAGGGCAGAGAAGTTCATGCATTCAAGGGAGGATTCCAAACAAGAGAAATGAGATCTATTTCTATACAAGATCGACACAAACTACTACCGCAGCATTTCTGCACAGTTTTTACAATCTAAACAGGCTGTGGAAGTACATCTCGCAAGGATTCGCGTCGGGCGGTGATGAACCTGATGAACTTGGCGGAGCTTCGAGATAGATCTAAGGAAAGGGAAGAAAAGAACTCACGGATGAGGTTGAGCTGCGGAGGCTCGCCGTCGATCTCTGATTTACGCGAGGTTGATCAATGGCTGAGTCGACGAGCGAGGGGTCGATGGTTCTGGCGAGGAGCTTGAGCGGCGAGAGGAGAGGAAGAAGGCGGTGAAGGGTAAAGGAAAGGACCCAAGTCGCGGCTATTTATAATGAGAAGATGGACGAGGCGGGGCGGAAGCGAGGATATAACAATTATTATCCAGCGGCCCCGATGCCTCGATTTTCAGAACAGCCAGTGAAGAAGAGATCTGTTGAAGGATCTGATGGAATTAAAAATGAGTTAAAGGAAGGATGATGTCATGGCGGGTTAACAAAAACCCTCTGTATAGTCAGAAGACTGAAGATTTAATTATTTCAAATCAATCCGGGGCCTAATGTTGGGGATATGACTATTTGTGTAAGCCGCCATGAGGGGCCGGGTTACGCAAAGAGTACTGATCGGAGGAAGCCCAAGACCAAGCATGAAGATGGCGGTTCAATAAAGAGCTTAAGACCCACGGGCAGCTTAAGTCCATTGTAGTAAACCGCCATGAAGGCATGACTTGTAATGTAAGGTTGATTTAACTGGTCACCGAGCCGGACTCTGTTAATAAGCGGCGGGACTCGTAAGCGCGGTGTCAACCCGTGTATATAAGGGGACGACCTGCGGGCGACTTAGGGCAAGAAACAACTCATCGAGAACCGGGCATAGCGTGTCTCGCTCCCCCGTTATCGAAACATCAATACCAACCCAACTAGACGTAGGCCTTACCTTCACCGTAAGGGGCCGAACTAGTATAAACTCTCTCATGTCCCTTGTTTAGATTTAACCCCTTCAAGCTTCCTAGTTGCCATGGCTCCACAACTAAATCCTTTCACGAGGACATCTGACGTGACTATTCCATGACAGGGAGGCTGGGGCGTCCAAGAACGGGAAGGTGCCCCTTCCGGACTATTCCGCCACGGCCGCTCATAGCGAGGAGGGGTGGCTGCCTAGGGGGAAGCCCGTAGTGCGATTGTAAGTATCCGCACTGTATCCCGATTTCACTTCTTAGTTTTTGCATTTTGTAATGCGGGACACGTGTGCAGTCCGGCCAGGGACCTCCCCAAAGTGTATTCCTCCGGGTCCCTGAGTGATTCGGAGATCAATTCGCTTCCGACAGCCACTACTCCCCAACACGCGGACGACATGGAGGTGTTGTCCAGCAGGCTCCCAAAGCGGGGGGAGGCGACTCTGGAGACGCCCCGAGGCGGGGTCCCAGACGTCGGACATGCGGGGTTCAAGATCCCCGCGGATCGGGTCGATGAGAGCCTTGGCCAGCCAAGCTCTCAGCCGAACACAATTCCGGAACCTTCAATGGTTCCGAACTCAGGCGGGCGACCCCTTGCTAAGGAGGGCGAGCCGTCTGTGTCGCGGACTTCTGCTGCACGTGAGGCGCCGGAAGGCCTGCTGGAAGTGCTTCGCGGCGCTTCCCTGGATGAAGGGCACCGTACTCTTATGAGTACGGTGATTCAGAAGGTTTCATCCACCAAGAGCGGACTAACCAAAGCTTGCACCAGCCTCCTAACAGGCTTTGAGGTAAGTAATAAATATGTGCAAAATTACCACCCGATAGGTAGTAGCCCCTGATAATCTGTTTGGTGTTTGGAAAGAAAAGCCGAGTAGAGGGTCAATTATAATCCTTGAGTCTAATCATAAGTATTATTGTGAATAAGCAGGTGCTGCTTTGCCGCTGCTGCTTGATCTTGCCGAGGTTGCCGAACTAAAGCGGGACTGGAGCAAAGCGAGGAGAGCTCGACCTCACGAAGAGGCAGCTCGAAGAGAACAAGGGTAAGTAATTCCCGCTCTTATATATTCAAGGATAAGCAGAATTGGTGGGTCTAACACCTAAGTGTCTTGACCGTGTAACAGGGGCCACTGCCGAAGTGGCGTCCCTGAAGAAGGCGCTGTCCGAGGCCAAAGACAAGGCGGCCTTGGAGTGTAAGGAGCGCGAAAAGAAAAGTGCTAGGGTAGGTGAGGTACAACAAGAGCTCCAGGACCTTGGCAAGAAATGCGAGTCCGTGGAGCATGATCTGAAGGCGAAAGAGGCCGAGCTTGCGAAGGCCCTTACAAATTTAAAAGACGCCAATGCCGAAGCCGAGAAAGCACAACAGGAGATCCAGGAGGCCAAGAAGATAGCAGCGGGTAAGAAGTTCTTTATGCAAAGCAAACATTTGGAGGAGGCGTTTCTTTTACTTACTCGAATTCGGCACTCTGCAGGGGCATTCGCAGATCTACCATGCAGCGTATCAAACGCTGCGGAGTTCTACCGTGCCTAGGAGGGGAACTCAACGGAGAAGCTGTTACGTCCCGGTATCTTTGGGGCGAACACCGATGCCTCTGGTGACCAAGCTGAAGCGGTTGGTCGAACTCCTGAGGCGGCGAACTGGCTATGAAAGTTTTCATAGTCCGGATGTGGCCTGGTGAGCTCATGCACAGTAGCTACTTCGTCCTGATCAAGCGTATGGTGGATGCCTGCCCACGGCTTGAGGTGATCAAGCGATCCGTGTGCACCGAGGGTGCCGCGGGCCTTTGCCAGCGTGAAGGTGCATTGGGGCAAGCTGGATGCGGAGAAGCTGGTCAGGGCGGGCGCGGAGGGCAAGGGCGCATCGCCATCCCGAGCTGTACTATGATGGCGTTATGAAGGGTGCTCGTGTCGTGGTGGCGAATGTACCAAGGATACCATTTTGAATGAATTCATACTGTCATGTTTGTATTTTAAGGGCGAAGTTACTTGCGCTATGTGGCGCTTTTGTTATTAAAATATTACCTTACATGCGGTTGTTTATAAAATCACGAAAGTAGGCGTCGTAAAACCACGCCCAGCGTGACTAACCTTTGGGGTGTTAAATGGAAAACCGGACACTCTTTATCAATTGTTTGGTCCCTTAAGGAGGTGTCCAAGCGAGTTAACGAGGCAATCGGACTATGCGGCTTTATAACTTTAAACTTAGCCATAGAAGTCTACAATTTTAAATTTAGTGAAGCCCTAAATTCGGAAGGCGAATTGGGGCGCTATATCGCCTAGATCGGACAAAGCCAATTTATCGCCTAAGCGAAAAATCTTTAAGGATTTTAGTACCTCTCGAACAGCGACCAGTTCTCGCCACATCATGCGGTCAGTTTTGGCTTTCTCTATTGAGGTGCTCGTCCGGAAGAACGGGACACAATCGTGATAGTTCTCCTGCGCTACCTTAGCCGATATAACGGAATGTAAGGCACCAAAGCAAGGGAGCCGGGCTATCCCAACTGTAGACCCAAGACATGATTCGGAGCTAATGCATATAATGCTATAAGTTTGGGGTGCCGCACTGTTTAAAGTGTTTGGACTTTGTTTGCCATACTTTGGGGCGCCATCAGAAGCCCCTGGCAAACTGGCTGTACCAAGGTGTACGGATGCAATATCAAATAAACACTTATAAGATAAAATTACTCAAATAAAGATAATAAGCTGACGCTGTATATAGTCTCCCAATGACGAAAAATACGTTTAGGCATATGTTTACAACGGATGCATTATGCGGAGATAAATAGGACTATTTGACATGTCCTATCCAGGGGCAAGCTGTGTACAGGTAGATAAAGCAGGTACAATGATCGTAAATAGATTCCACCTGGGTATTTCCTTCTGCGCACAACGTCTGTTGCCTCCTTGGATGTCTCTTCCATATGAGTCCGGCAAATCGGCTCTTCTAAGGATGATGCACTAACACGGTGTCCTGAAAGGTAAGAGGGAAAGAGTGTGAAGGTATTTAGCGGTTACCCGCATTATCGACTGAGTCGTTAATGCGCCTCCGCCTATGCCCAAGGTATCTTGAGTGTGTAATTGTGTACGCGTGGCATGAATGCTGCTTTGGAGGGGCTTGAGCGGAGGCCGGACTGCTTATCACAATCTTGATATTCATGATGATCCTGTTGCGGGGTACTCCAGACTCGTTTGACAGTGCTCGAAGCTGTTCCGGATTGGTTTGTCGGAGGAGGCCGCATTGTACTTCTGCCGTGAGGGCTGCCGTATGCTCTTTTTTTTGAAGGGAGCGGTCCATATTTCCGTTGACAGTGATGACCCCGCGCGGTCCCGGCATCTTGAGCTTGAGATATGCATATTGTGGCACCGCATTGAATCTAGCGAATGCGGTTCGTCCGAGCAGTGCATGGTAGCCACTGCGGAAAGGGACGATGTCGAAGATTAGCTCTTTGCTCCTGAAGTTGTCCGGGGATCCGAAGACCACTTCCAATGTTATATAGCCCATGCAGCGGGCCTCTACTCCCAGAATAACACCTTTAAAGGTAGTTTTAGTGGGCTTGATCCTCGAAGGATCAATGCCCATCTTGCGCACTGTGTCTCGATAAAGCAGGTTCAGGCTGCTGCCGCCGTCCATAAGGACCCGCGTGAGGTGGAATCCGTCGATGATTGGGTCTAAGACCAATGCGGCTGAGCCGCCGTGATGGATGCTGGTAGGGTGATCCGTGCGGTCAAAGGTGATCGGACAAGCTGACCATGGATTGAACTTGGGGGCGACTGGCTCCATCGCATAGACGTCCCGCAGTGCCCGCTTCCATTCCCACTTGGGGATGTGGGTGGCGTAGATCATGTTGACCGTTTTCACCTGGGGAGGAAATTTCTTTTGTCCCCCCTTATTCGGACGCCGGGGCTCATTGTCATCGTTGCTGTGCAGCCCCTTGTCCTTGTTTTTGGCGTTTATCTTACCAGCCTTTTTGAACATCCAACAGTCTCTATTTGTGTGGTTGGCTGGTTTGTCCGGTGTGCCATGAATTTGGCATGAGCGCTCTAGTATGCAGTCCAGACTGGACGATCCCTGATTATTTCTTTTGAACGGCTTTTTCCGCTATCCGGACTTAGATCCGCTAAATCCGGCGTTGACTGCCGTGTCTTCCGTGCTGTCACTATTGTGCCGTCTCTTATGTCTATTGCGCCATGGCTTGCCATTAGCATCGCGGTCGTCCGAAGCGCCGAAATGTGGCGTGGTGCCGCTGCGAGCTAACCAGCTATCCTCACCCGCAAAAAAACGGGTCATTAGTGTTGTGAGAGCTTCCATAGACTTGGGTCTTTCCTGGCCGAGGTGTCGAGCGAGCCATTAAATCCAGATATTATGCTTCAAAGCCGCCAGAACTTGGCATCCGGAGAGTCGAGTATTTGGTTCTTTTTAGTGAGGAACCAAGTCCAGAATTTCCGGGCTGACTCTCCGGGCTGTTGAGTAATGTTGCTTAGGTCATCAGTGTTCGGTGGCCGCACATATGTGCCCTGGAAGTTATCAAGGAATGCGTCTTCCAAGTTTTCCCAACTGCCAATGGAATTTCTTTGGCGAGCTGTTTAACCGATGCGGGCTGGTCCTTTGAGCTTAAGGGGGAGATACTTGATGGCGTGTAGATCATCTCCGCGGGCCATGTGGATGTGGAGAAGGAAATATTCGATCCATACTATGGGGTCTTTTGTGCCATCGTATGAATCGATGTTTACGGGTTTGAATCATACGAATTCATGATCCATCACCGCCCGATGAAGCGAGAGGGTGTCGCGGTGCCTGCATGTTTGGGCTATGTAGCGCAGGTCGGATTAGTGCAGGTTGCTATGTTCGGCCCGGCCGAACTTGTTGATGATGTATCTGGCGCGACGGTCATCATCGCGCGCTGGGGCGCGCCCCCTCGATCCGTAAATCGATCTTGGCTGTCCTTCTTTATTTTCCAAAATATCTTGCAGGTCATGCCTATTGCCCTAAGCCGTAGTGTATCGGCGTGGGGGTGCGGGCTGGTATCCGGGCTGGTATCCCGTTTTATCCCGGCCATGGGGTGGCCGGTCAGCTGTTTGGCGTTCGAGTCCATATTCCTCGGCTGCCAGGACTTCAGTCCATCTATCTGTGAGCAGGTCTTGATCAGCTTGGAGTTGCTGCTGCTTCTTCTTCATGCTCCTCGCAGTAGCTATAAGCCTACGCTTGAAGCGCTCCTGCTCCACGGGATCCTCAGGCACGCCGAATTTGTCGTCGCCGAGGCTGATCTCGTCTTCGATGGGGGGCATGTAGTTGTCCTCCTCCGGGTATGTGTCTGTCGCCTGTTCTTCTGGGTTGACCTTCTCATCTTCCTGTTCGGCCTGCTCGAAGGCGGGCTGGTCAGGGTCGAATTCTTCTTCGGCCCCATCCGGATTATTTTCGTCTCCGGGGCCGGTATTGCCATGGCGGGCCTTGGAGCGGCGCCGACGACGCCCATTATTTGATTTTCTTCCCGAGGGGTTGTTGTCGGTGTCAAAACCGGCGGATCTGGGGTAGGGGGTCCCGAACTGTGCGTCTAGGCGGATGGTAACAGGAGACGAGGGACACAATGTTTTTACCCAGGTTCGGGCCCTCTCGATGGAGGTAATACCCTCGT
Organism: Aegilops speltoides; assembly: GCA_021437245.1. Taxonomy (NCBI): domain Eukaryota; kingdom Viridiplantae; phylum Streptophyta; class Magnoliopsida; order Poales; family Poaceae; genus Aegilops; species Aegilops speltoides. The sequence goes on from CM038144.1 coordinate 12,345,816, forward strand.
CTGCTGATTAATATTGATGATATGGGTAGTACAAGAGTAGATCTACCACGAGATCAAGGAGGCTAAACCTAGAAGCTAGCCTATGGTATGATTGTTGAGATGTAATGTTGTGTCCTACGGACTAAAGCCCTTCGGTTTATATAGACACCGGAGAGGCTAGGGTTACAGTCGGTTACAATGGTAGGAGATCTACATATCCGTATTGCCAAGCTTGCCTTCCACGCCAAGGAAAGTACCTTCCGGACACGAGCGGAGTCTTCAATTTTCTATCTTCGTGATGCCGGGAGTCCGGCGGATATTGATAGTCCGGCTATCCGGACACCCCCTAGTCCAGGACTCCCTCAGTAGCCCCTGAACCAGTCTTCAATGACGATAAGTCCGGCGTGCATAATGTTCGGCATTGCAAGGCGGGTTCCTCCCTTGAATAATCCGGAGAAGATAATGAACACCAGGATAGTGTTCGACTCTGCAAAATAAATTCCACGTTCCAACGTAGAGAGAATAAAATACACACTTAGCTCAATCTGCTGACGTATTATGCAGCATGACATCACACCGCAGCCAAGCCCTTGTTTGGATCGTTTTTATTATTCCGCCTCAGCACGTTCAGCGAAGAGGTTTCCTCGGCACGTCCCATCGAAGCAGAGATCGTGTTCCCTTTTATTCCGGGATCCTCATCAATACGTGCGTGGGTAACCCAACCGTTCCCGTCGCCACACCTCCTCTATCGAAGGGGAATCTCAAACGGTCACGGAGACGGCCCTTGGTATTATTTCCCCTTTATAAGAGGACCAAGGACTGTCCTTGTCTTTCAACCTTGCATCGAACCTTCCCTCCGCTCCCAGTTCCAACACCTAGAGCTTCAGATTCGAGCACCTCGGATCCACAACAATGTCCGGCTCCGACCTCCAGGGCTGGTAGGTGCCCTCCTCCGTCACGGAGGAGGACATATCGAAGATGCGTGAGGCCAAGTACCTGGCCTACGAGGTTTCGCACAGGTTGCCTGCCCCTGGGCAGGCCGTGCCAGCCCCCGAGCCCGGCGAATACGTCGTTTTCGCATCTCACCTCCGTCGGGGTTTAGGCTTCCCAACGGATCCTTTCGTGAGGGGGCTCCTGTTCTACTACGGGATGGACTTCCACGACTTGGCTCCGGAGTCCATCCTCCATATCTCCGCATTCATTATCGTCTGCGAAGCCTTCCTTCGCGTCATCCCCCACTTCGGCATGTGGCTGAAAACATTCAAGGTGGGCGAAGATGATCGAGGCGTCAAGCGGAGTCTTGTGGCGGGCGACCATAAGCAAGAAGGTCGATGCCCGTGGCTCAAGGTTCCTTCAAGAGGAGCGGGATTGTGGCAGCAGGAGGTTTTATATCACTGCTCCAAGGCGACAAGCAAAAGCCGCCGCCCCTTTCCGCCGGGACCTCCACGGCAACTAATGTCGTGGGTCGACCAAGGAGCTCAATTGGGGGCCGTCGAGGGCGTGCCCGCCCTGCAGGCGGATTCGAGACCTCCAAACAAGGGAGATCGACCTGGTCAAGGTGATGCAAGTCATGCTAGTCAGGCACCTCCTACCCTGCAAACGTCGTCCTCTCCGTCTATGGGAGTTTAATCCGGAGGGACCTCGTATTCTCCAGCATTTTATGGGCGCGACACCCACGGAGATGTACAAGCTATTCTTCTGACCTGGTAGCGTGTCGGATTCGCCGAGGGCGCATGCTTAAGCCGCGATCACCCGGATACTCAGGTAAGTAGCTCAGAGCTCGGACATTCTATCTGTATGCCTTTCAAAAGATCATCTCCTTACCCTTTTTTATTCAGGAATGGGTGGCGCGATCAAGGCTGATAAGGTGTCCGGCCCCCCTCCCAGAGACCGCACTGGAGCCCGTGCTGGTCGAGAATGTTGGAAGTTCGCCCATAGAGGGGGGGGGAGATAAAGGAGCTAATACGCCGTCCAAGAGGCGATCAAGAGGAGGGAACCAAGGATCCCTCCTTCGGAGGAGAAGAGGACCGCCTCCAAGATCCGGAGGTCAAAGCCCCTAAGCGTGGGAAGAAATCCCCACGGGAGTTCGGCGTCGAAGAATCGGACGCGCAATCATCGCCAAGGACCAGCCCTCCAACGAGCCGTGAGTATGAAAGAGGAAGTTTAATAAGGAAGTACCTTCGTTTATGCTACATGAGGTAACGAAATATTTATATCGCGATTCGGATCTGCAGCCGTCTCGAGATGAGTTCATCCTCGGGGATCTTCTTCGGAGATGATGGAAGCGTCGCCTCCCGTGGCCTTACCGCCAGATGAGGCAAAGCGAGCCGAAGTGTAAATCACGAGGCGTCCCGAGTCGGAGGGGCCAAAGAGTTCAACACCCACGAGTCCGGCGAGAGGCGAAGAGTTTACTTGAGAGGGCATCCATTTCAGAAGATCACCAGCGTTAATCGTCACGGTGGTTGGAAGGATTTCGTCCGCTGAAAGCGGATTGCGCAATGCCGCCCGAGCTTCTTTGGCGGGGTTTGAGGTATCTGAAAATGATGCACCTTTGTGTTTGAACAGTTACGCATATAAAAATGCACCTGTATAGATAGTAGCCCTCGAGACTCGGTATGTTGTCGAAGGCGACAGCGTGCCGAGGATCGAAAATCTAAACATCTCGGTAATGAATACCGCCGTTACGATCACGGTGGCGGATAGTCCGGGGCGGCCGGACCGATCAGATTGCCGAACTGAGTCAACAGCTAGACATGGCAGATGCTGACATCGCACTTGTCAATCAACGACTTGATGAGTCGCAAGGTAAATAAATTCTCCGCAGCCGCTTTATTGAGTGGGTTAAAGCCCTCCTCGATAAGTTATATGCTGTTTATACGCGGTCGGCTCTTTGTGGAGAGCCTTCGGGCGAGCTTGCACAAGCTAAGGAGCAAGCCAGCAGGAGTGATCTGCTGCTGCGAGGGCGGCCAAGAGTTGAAGGCGAAAAGGCGCGCTTTGCCTAAGCAGGCGGAGGTGGCCGAATTGGCCAAGAAATTAAAGGATGCTACCGACCGCAATGAGGCTCTTGAAAAGGCGCTTATCCTAGCGGGAAGACACGAAGAAGGCCACCGCCGAAGCCAAGGATGCCCGTTCGCAATGCGGGCTATGAAGGAGGAGCTACGCCAAGCGAGCAATCACGGTGGCATGCCATTTCTTATCGTCGCCGGTTTATGGATGCCAAGCACGCTCAATTTGGCGGCGATGGAGTTCGGAGGATCCATATATGGATTTGGCTGCGAAAAGCGATCGATGCCGTTAGGCACTTCCGAGCCGGGGATCACGAGGTGGAAGAGTTATATTGGACTCAATTCCACGGTCCGGATCGCCCTCTTCCGCCGACAGACAGGTTGGCGAATGGGCGAACTGAATAGACTGTCGGGCTGGCTATGGATCGACATCGTGGCCCATGTATGGCGAGAGGTCCAAAGCGACGAGCTACTTGCCCTCTTGCAGTAGTTCCTTGGGGCGGTGCCGCATATCAAGGAGATGAAGCGGTCGGCTGCATCGAGGGCGCGGATGGCTCGCCCGTGTAAAGCGCGATGTCCGGAGATGGATGCCACCGCTGTTGCTACCCAGGGTTCGATGGAAACCGGCTTCCTGCTGAGCATTATTTCGGGGAAGTTATGCGTGGCGCTCGTATAATAGAGTCGCCGTGTTCAAAGAATGTAACGTTCAACTGAACGCATTGACTTGTAGATCAATGATTATAGTATGAATGCTTTTTATACTTGTGCTACCAAGTAGTAAAACTTCTCCTGTGCGGCCGTTTGCGTATACTTGTGTATAACTGAAAGATGCGATCTTGACTTCAGCCCCTTGCACAAAGTGCTGGGGTGTTCGCAAAATAGCGCTTTTCACACTTAATCCGGCGTCTCGGTCTGTTATAAGGAGGTGGTAGCGAGCGAACGAGGCAATCGGACTATGGTGCTTTATTTCTTTCACTTAACCAATGGAGCTCGAGGTGGGGCTACGATATAGCCCTAATGACACACACATCTCCGGATTCGAGTGCGTATGTGCTTGACCGAAGCGGCCCTTCGTCAGCGAAATTCTAAACATTCGGCGATCGATCAAGTGGTGACCGGACTCTCGCTATATCATAGCGGTCGGTTTTCGGCTTTCTCTCGAGGTGCTCGCCCGGCCGAACTGGGCACTGTCGCGATAGTTCTCCTGGTGCGCGTTAGCGGGTGATCTGAGCGTAAGGCAGCAAAACACGTGAGGCGGGCAAACCCAACATTTGACCAAAGACATGATTCGAGCTGATGCATATAATGCCCAACAGGGAGACGAACACTCCGAAGGTGTTGGACTTTATGATAACGGCAGAATTATGCCCTAAGCCCTTATGTCCAATGCGGGCATTGTCTTCGACGCGCCGATGCAAGCGTCGAGCTCGCTTTGGCTATAGGAGGAAGCGAGGAGATTAACAACAAGAGGCGAGTAATAAAAAGGTCTATGTAGGGTCTTAATCTGAAAAGAATCCTTGCGGACGGGTCCCTCTGCGTCTGCGCTGTGTCTCCGTTATACCGTTATCACGGACGGTGCGCACATTTGTTCATCTGTAGAAAAGAGGAACCTTTTAGTTTTAGAAACAGTTAGATGCGAAAAATATGCAAAAAGAGTAAGTGTAAATAATTAAAGCTAGGTTTATATGAAACCGCGGTTAGTTGTCTTGCGCAGCCCTTATGAAAGGGTATGCGGCTAGGGAGCCCTAACCTGCTTTGAGTCGGATTCGTCTATCCGAGTCCGGGTCTTTAAGTGACCTCTCTTTGAAATGGTGCCATGTGGACGGGCATCTTAAGTGTAAGAGGCGCGAATGCGGTATGGCGTTGAAGCGGACAAAAGCCTTCGTCCCAATAGTGCTTGATATTCACTTTTAAATGGGACGATATGGAAAATTAACTTTTCGCGTCGAAAATTGTTCGGCAACCCGAACACGACTTCTAGTAATATCGAGCCTGTGCACTTGGCGTAAGGGCCTGGCGTAACTCCTTTGAAGGAAGTGCGGCTGTGTCGAATTTTGGTAGGGTCTAACCCCATCCGACGGATTGTGTTTGAGTATAGCAGGTTTAAGTCACTGCCTCCATCCATTAGGACGTTTGTGAATTGCAATCCGTCTATTACCGTATTCAATATCAGGGGAGTCCGTCCCGCGGTTCGAACACTTCTGGAGTAGTCCAGGTGGTCGAAAGTGATTGGTTTTGATATCCAATCTCTACGGTCTGCTGGGTTGTACCGTGCGAGGCTCTTTTTAGAAAGTGCCGCGCTATTTTTCCGTGTCCTCACATAAAGTAAGTTTATTGCTTTGACCCCTTGTGGGAAAGTCTTTTGTTTTCGGTGCCTCTTTGGCGGGTTTATCTTCTTCGCTTGACGCGTCGAGCCCCTTGTGTTCGGCGTTTAATCGGTCGGACTGTTTGAAAACCCAACAATCCTGTGGGTGTGATTTGCGGGCCTTCAGAAGTCTTGTGGATTTGACATATCCGACCCGAATTTTGTGTAGGCTAAACAGTTCGTCATTGTCGTCCTTGAGGGGTTGAGCTTTATTATTCGCCGTGAGCTTTTAAATCCGGCGTTGATTGCCGTGCTCTTTGGGCTTTTTCTTTATTCGGCGCTGCTCTTTTCTCGCCGTGATTTCCCATTCCATCTCTTATCTCGGATGTACTTGGGTCATTGGTGCTGCATCTTGCCAGCCAGCTATCCTCTCTGCCTGTAAGCGGGTCATGAGGCTTGTTAATGCAGTCATTGTCCTCGGTTTCTCTTGACCGAGGTGTCTGGCGAGCCATTCGTCTCGGACATTGTGTTTAAAAGCTGCTAAGGCTTGGTGTCCGGACAATCGACTATTTGGTTCTTTTGGTAAGGAATCATTCGAATTTCAGACCGACTCTCGGGCTGTTGAGTTATGTGACTTAGGTCATACGCATCCGGAGGCGGACATAAGTCCCTTGAAAATTTGCTCTAAACGCTTCCTCGAGCTCTTCCCAACTTCCAACAAGTGTTTACGGGAGGCTTTTGAGCCAATGACGGGCTGGCCCTTTGAGCTTGAGGGGTAGATATTTTATGGCGTGGAGATCGTCTCCTCTGGCCATATGTATATGCAATATATAGTCTTCTATCCAGACTTCAGGGTCTGTTTTTCCATCGTATGCTTCTATGTTTATGGGCTTAAACCCTGCTGGGAATTCATGCTCCAGCACTTCGTCGGTGAAGCATAGTGGGTGTGCGGCGCCCCTGTATTTGTACGTGCCGCTATCGTCGGACACTTGATGTGTTCCTTTGCTTATTGGGGCTGTCTTTTTGGGTCCGTAGATGGACCTGGCTGGGCCATTGACGGTGGGGGCTTTATGGCCTCCTCGTGGTCTGGGAGCAGCTTTCGCCGGGTAGCTCTTGATCGGTGGCGTTGCCGTGTTTATCTGCGGTCTTGAGTACTTTGCTCCATCTTATTGGGCGCGTCTTCCGCTGTGTTGAGCTTCCATTTTCTTTCTTGAGGCTTCTTCTTGTAGCGATGAGCCTGCGTTTGAAAAGCTCTTGTTCGACGGGCTCCTCGAGTTAAATCGTCGTTGGGGCTTGTTTCGTCTTGGAGGGAGGTATATAGTTGTGATCCTTGACCTTTTCCTCTGCCGCCCTTTCGTGAGGGCTTGCTACGCATCCTCTGTCTTTGAGTCTTCTTTGGAGGGTTTTGTCTTGACACTCTCTGGGTATTGTTATTTCTGTCTTTGGAATCTCCATTCTTGTTGTGGCGGGATTTAGAGCGGCGCCACTGACGCCGGCGTTTGGGTTGCTTCTTTAGAGAATCTTCCTCTGCTGCTTTTTCGCCGTCCCCTTCCTTTGGGGTATCCACCATGTAGACGTCATACGACGAGGTGGCCTTCCAGTGCCCTGTGGGCGCTGGGTCCTGTTCGTCTCCGGCATCGTCGTCCATAGCATCGATGTCATCGGAGTCATAGTGTAGCATGTCGGTTAAGTCCTCGACAGTGGCTACAAAGTGGGTGGTGGGTGGGCTCTGAGTTTCTTCGTCGTCCGTACCCCAACCGTCCTGGCCATAGTCCGGCCAGGATTCTCCTGATAGCGAGAGATGCTTCAGAGAATTCAGGATATCGCCAAAAGGCGAGTGCTGAAAGATGTCCGCGGCGGTGAATTCCATAACCGGCGCCCAATCTGGTTTAATTGGTAAGGGCGCGGGAGGCTCGGAGTCTGGCGAGGAGTCCGGCGCCTCGGGATCACGAGTTTCGCAGGGGACAAGGTTGGTATTCGGCTCCATCGCCGCTGATGTTAAAGCCCCCGGGGCGGCGTCTATCAACCGACCCTCGACGTGGGCGATCGGCTCCAGGCTAGTGGCCGGAGCTGATCCGAGTGCGGCCTCCAAAGCACTGTCTGGCGGCAGAGCTAGATCATGCCCATCGACCAAAGTCTTGGTGGCGCTTGGCTGTGGCTCGAGTCCGTCAAGATCGAGTCTCGCGGTCATCGGCCGTGAAGTTCAAGCTTCGAATCGACTGACGGCAGGGGCGTAGCTTCGATCTGCTCGGATGGCCAAGAGAATTGGCCCGCAGTACAAACCGCCCGAATCTGAAGATCTGTCCGGGAGAAAAGTCTCACCGGACAGCGTTGATGGTTGAAGGCGCCATCGAGCCTATCGGTGGCGACACGGAGGAACTCTCAATGAAAGCACCAATGTCGGTGTCAAAACCGCAGATCTCGGGTAGGGGATCGAGCTGTGCGTCTAGGCGGATGGTAACAGGAGGCGAGGGACACAATGTTTTTACCTGTGTTGGGCCCTCTCGATGGAGGTAATACCCTCGTCTGCTTGATTAGATTTGATGATATGGGTAGTACAGGAGTAGATCTACCATGAGATCAAGGAGGCTAAACCCTAGAAGCTAGCCTATGGTATGATTGTTGAGATGTAATGTTGTGTCCTACGGACTAAAGCCCTCTGGTTTATATAGACACCGGAGAGGCTAGGGTTACACAGAGTCGGTTACAATGGTAGGAGATCTACATATCCGTATTGCCAAGCTTGCCTTCCACGCCAAGGAAAGTACCTTCCGGACACGAGCCGGAGTCTTCAATCTTCTATCTTCGTAGTCTGGGAGTCCGACGGATATTGATAGTCCGGCTATCCGGACACCCCCTAGTCCAGGACTCCCTCAGTTGTCCTCCATTGCCTCGTCGCCATTAGTTTCCTTCGGAGTGTCCACCATATATATATATATATCATATGAGGAGGTGGCCGTCCACCGCCCGGTGAGCGGTGGATCCTGTAATTCTCCTGCATCATCGTCCATACCGTTGATGTCTTCGGTGTCGAAGTCAAGCAGGTCGGTTAGATCATCGATCGTGGCAATGAAGTGGGTGGTGGGTGTGCAGTGAATTCCATTGTTGTTTGCTTCCCACTCGAGCCGGACATAGTTCGGCCCGGAGTCTCCTAACAAGGAGAGAGACTTCAATAAGTACAGCATGTCGCGGAAGGGCGAGTGCTGAAAGACATCCGCCGCGGTGAACTCCATCACCGGAGCCCAACCAGGATCGGCGGGTTCGGGGGCGCGCGGACTGGAACCTGCATCCGGATATGAATCCGGGGGTCCGGAGTCATAGGCTCCCTTAGAGGTGAGACCTGTGTTTGGCTCCATCACCGACGAGGGCACGACCTGTGGGGCGGGGTCCAGCCTTCCGTCCTTAGGCGAAGCAACCTGCCCCGGATTTAGATCCAAGGACTCTGCCGGGGTGATATCCCGAGCAGCGTCCGACGGTGGGTGTAAACCGTGCTCATCGTGACTGTTCGGAGTTTCTGGCATTGGCCCGAATCCGTCAAAGATCAAGTCTTCGCGGATATCAGCCGTGTATTTCAGGTTTCCGAACCTGATTTGATGGCCGGGGGCATAGCTGTCGATCTGCTCCAGGCGGCCAAGCGAATTGGCCCGCAGCGCGAAGCCGCCAAACAAGAAGATTTGTCCGGGGAGGAAAGTCTCACCCTGGACAGCGTCATTGATGACGATTGAAGGAGCCATCAAGCCTGAAAGCGACGACAAAGAGGAACTCTCAATGAAAGCACCAATGTCGGTGTCAAAACCGGCGGATCTCGGGTAGGGGGTCCCGATCTGTGCGTCAAGGCTGATGGTAACATGAAGTAAGGGACATAGATGTTTACCAAGGTTCGGGCCCTCTCGATGGAGGTAAAACCCTACTTCCTGCTTGATTAATATTGATGATATGGGTAGTACAAGAGTAGATCTACCACGAGATCATAGAGGCTAAACCCTAAGAGCTAGCCTATGATGGTATGAATGTAATTGTGATCGGCCTTCTAAGGACCAACCTCTCCGGTTTATATAGACACCGGAGAGGGCTAGGGTTTACATGGAGTCAGTTACCAGGAAGGAAATATAATATCCGGATCGCCAAGCTTGCCTTCCACGCCAAGGAAAGTCCCATCCGGACACGGGCCGAAGTCTTGAGTCTTGTATCTTCAGGCTTTAATAGTCCGGACGTTGTACACAGTCCGGCTATCCGGATACCCCCTTATCTAGGACTCCCTCAAGCTCCCCTTCTTCTTCTTCTTCTTCTTCCTTGACCTTCTCCCTAGATGGGAGAAGGGTTTCCCCTCTGGTCCTTGGCTCCCATGGCTTGGGAGGGGCGAGAGCCCCTCCGAGATTGGATCTATCTCTCTATTTCTGCGTTCCCAGATCCTTCCCCTTCACCGTTTCTTTTATATCCGGAGATCCGTAACTCCGATTGGGGTGAATCTTTCGCCCAGATTTTCTCATAAAATTAGCTTTCTTGCGGCAAAGAAGAGCGTCAACCGCCTTACGGGTGGCCCAGGAGAGTGCCAGGCGCGCCCAGGGGGGAGGGCGCGGCCCCTATCTCTTGGCCACCTCGGACACCGTTTCACGTTGATTCTTCCTCCGGAAAATCCCAAATACTCCAAAATAATTCTCCTCTATTTTTATCCCATTTGGATTCCGTTTGATATTGGGTTTCTGCGATACATAAAACATGCAACAAACAGGAACTGGCACTGGGCACTGAATCTATATCTTAGTCCCAAAAATAATATAAAAAGTTGCCAAAAGTATATGAAAGTTGAATAATATTGGCATGGAACAATCAAAAATTAAAGATACGACGGAGACGTATCAGCATCCCAAGCTTATTTCCGGCTCGTCCTCGAGTAGGTAAATGATAAAAAAGATAATTTTTGATGTGGAATGCTACCTAGCATAATCTTGATCATATATCTAATCATGCATAAATACTAAGACACGAGTGATTCAAAGCAATAGTCTATCATTTGACATAAAAAAATACTTCAAGCATAACAACCAAGCAATTATGTCTTATCGAAATAACATAGCCAAAGAAAGATCATCCCTACAAAATCATATAGTCTGGCTATGCTCCATCTTCATCACATAAAATACTCCCATCATGCACAAACCCGGTTTCAGCCAAGCAATTGGTTCATACTTTTTAACGCGCTTTAGCTTTTTCAACTCTTACGCAATACATGAGCGCAAGCCATGGACATAGCACTATGGTGGTATATGGTGGTGGTTGTGAGGACAAAAAGGGAGAAGATAGTCTCACATCAACTAGGCATATCAACGGGCTATGGAGATGCCCATCAATATATATCAATGTGAGTGAGTAGGGATTGCCATGCAACGGATACACTAGAGCTATAAATATATGAAAGCTCAACAGAAGAAACTAAGTGGGTGTGCATCCAACTTGCTTGCTCATGAAGACCTAGGGCATTTTGAGGAAGCCCATCATTGGAATATACAAGCCAAGTTCTATAATGAAAAATTCCCACTAGTATATGAAAGTGAAAGCGTAGGAGACTCTCTCTATGAAGAACATGGTGCTATTTGAAGCACAAGTGTGGTAAAAGGATAGTAGCATTGTCCCTTCTCTCTTTTTCTCTCATTTTTTTCATTTTTTTATTTTTTTTTATTTTTTTGGTGGGCTTCTTTGGCCTCTTTTTTTATTTGGGCTTATTTGGCCTCTTTTATATTTCATAAAGTCCGGAGTCTCATCCCAACTTGTGGGGGAATCATAGTCTCCTTCATCCTTTCCTCACTGGGGCAATGCTCTAATAATGATGATCATCACACTTTTATTTACTTACGACTCAATATTACAACTCGATATCTCGAACAAAGATATGACTCTATATGAATGCTTCCGGCGGTGTACCGAGATGTGCAATGATCTAGCATAACAATGACATCAAAAAATGGACAAGCCATGAAAACATCATGCTAGCTATCTTACGATCATGCAAAGCAATATGACAATGAATGCTCAAGTCATGTATATGATGATAATGGAAGTTGCATGGCAATATATCTCTAAATGGCTATGGAAATGCCATAATAGGTAGGTATGGTGGCTGTTTTGAGGAAGTTAAATAATGGGTTCATGATACCGGCGAAAGTTGCGCGGCACAATAGAGGCTAGCAAAGTGGAATCACATTAGTCATAAAGAATTCATATACTTATTGCAAAAGTCTACTTGCCCTCGAAGCAAAGTACTACTACGCATGCTCCTAGGGGGGAGGTTGGTAGGAGTTAACCATCGCGCGCTCCCGACCTCCATTCATAAAGAAAGCAATCAAAGAACACCTCATGCTCCAACTTCGTTACATAACGGTTCACCATACGTGCATGCTACGGGACTTGCAAACCTCAACACAAGTATTTGTCAATTTCACAATTACTCAACTAGCATGACTCTAATATCACCACCTTTATATCGCAAAACTATTGCAAGGAATCAAACATATCATATTTAGTGATCTACAAGTGTTATGTAGGATTTTATGACTAACCATGTGAATGACCAATTCCTGTCATCTCTCTAAATAGATATAAGTGAAGCAAGAGAGTTTAATTCTTTCTAAAAAAGATATGCCCATGCTCTAACAATTATAAGTGAAGCAAAAGAGCATTCTACAAATGGTGGTTTTCTATGTGAAGAGAAACAGGAAATCCAGGCTTGAAATGATATAAGTGAAGCACATGAAGCATTCTATAAAGCCATACTCAAAAGATATAAGTGAAGTGCAATGAGCATTCTATAAATCCACCAAGGACTATATCATACCAGCATGGTGCATAAAATAAAAGTGAAAACTAAATGCAAAAGACGCTCCAAGGTTGCACATATCACATGAACGAAATGAATCCAAAAACATACCGATACTTGTTGAAGAAAGAGGGGATGCCTTCCGGGGCATCCCCAAGCTTAGATGCTTGAGTCTCCTTGAATATTTACTTGGGGTGCCTCGGGAATCCCCAAGCTTGAGCTTTGCCTCTCTTCCTTTTCCTCATATCGAGACATCCTTGATTAGACACATCATCCACACAAAACTTCAACATAAAACTCGGTAAGATCCGTTAGTATAATAAAGCAAATCACTACTCTAAGTATTGTTGCAAACCAATTCATATTTTGTTTTTGCATTGTGTCTACTGTAACATAAATTTTTCATGGCTTAATCCACTGATATAAATTGATAGATTCATCAAAACAAGCAAACTATGCATCAAAAAACAGAATCTGTCAGAAACAGAACAGTCTGTAGCAATCTGAACATCCACCATACTTCTGGTACCCCAAAAATTCTACAAAAATTGGGAAAAATAAAAAAGTTGTATAGCAACACATTGCAAAAATAATCAGAACCATTTGGAGTTCGAGATAAAAATGTAAAATCGCGCACTACAGCCAAAGTTTCTGTCCTGCACCGTACAAACCAACAGGCATTGTATAAACATCCTAAAGGCAAACCTTGGCACATTATTTTTATAATACAATGGAATTGTACAAGGGGATAATTATTTTTGTTGAAAAGTTTCTGTAATCAAGATTCACAAAGTTTCCGTGAGCATGAACAAAGTTCAAGGAGCTCTCCCACTTCAACAATGCTTGTCTCTCTCACTTTCACTTTCCTTTTTGAAAAGTTTTTAGGTTCCCCTCTTTATTTTATCTTGTTTTTAAACTATATGAAAGCACTCAACAGAAATAAATGACTCTCTAAAACTTTCGGGTTGTCTCCCTGGCAGCGCTTTCTTTAAAGCCATTAAGCTAGTCATTTAGTGCTCAGGTAATGAATCCACCCGGATCCCAAGGTATATCAAAGCCAATTTTAATTAACAATAATTTGAAATTTAGTAGTGAGCACAAAGTAACATATATCAAGCAACAGCGAAGTCTAACTCTCTTCCTATGCGTCGGCATGTCATAAAAGAACAATTCATGCACACTAAGTAAAGGCCAATGCATAGTATAAATAGTTTCTTGCAGTTTTATCATATTGGAAACATAGAGAGGTGGAGATATAGTTCCTCTCTCATAATAATTGCAAGTAGGAGCAACAAGCACATGCATATTATATCTATCAAAACCATCATGCACAATAGTAAAATGCAACCCATCAATATAATCCCTAATAAGCACAAACTTCTCCAATATAGTGTAGTCGGGAGAATTCAAAAAGGTAATAGGACTATCATGTGTGGGTGCAATAGCAAGTTCATCTCCATAAGCATAATTCATATTGGCATCTTGGCCACAAGCATAGAAAGCATCATCAAAAAGGATATTTCAAGAGAATCCATGGGATGATACAAATCATCATAGCAATCATCCTTCGGTAAGCACAAAGGGGAATTAAACAATGTATGAGTTGAAGAGTTACTCTCATTAGAAGGTGCGCACGGGTGATCAATCCGCTCTTCCTCCTTTTGTTCTTCGCTCTCCTCATCATCTTTTTCATCCAATGAGCTCACAATTTCATCAATTTCTTCTTCCATAGCTTCCAGCAAAATATTAGTCTCTTCTTGGACAGCGGAGACTTTCTCAATAAATGCATTAATATTGTAATTGTATTCATAATTTTCATAGCAATATCTAAGTATAGCAGGATTTTCAGGCCTATAAACATCATCATCTAAAGCTTCATACTCTTCAAACAAAGATTCAATTTCATAAGCAGCCTTAAAAGCAACAAATTCTTCAATTCGTTCAACATCATGGTAATCATATATACCATTAGCATAAGAAGCTAAGGTTTCATTATCATTAAATTTGCATGAAAAGGGAAGGTGTGAAGCCTTCATCCTAGAGCAACAAGTAATATCATATCTCAAGCATAGATCCCGAGCATACCAACGTAACATATTAATTTGATCCCATAATAGTTTCCCTTTTTGTGTCAAGCGATAATCCCTAAAGTATTCACGTTGATCCAACATTACTCCCATAACATAGTTGAATGGGGTTTTCTCCGGATTATTAAAGTAGTACATAATATCTTTCACATAACGATCATCGAGGGTTTTAGGAGGTTCCCCATCTCAATGAGCAGCAAGTACACCTAATTTTTTTGGTATTTCGTGTTCCATATCCATAACTAATGATAAAGAACAACTAAGAAAAACAAATAAAAAATTACTTAGTGATAAAGCAAACAAGCACACACGAGAATATTCACCCCACGCTATGACTCCCCGGCAACGGCGCCAGAAAAAGGTCTTGATAACCCGCAAGTCTATGGGATAGTTGTAGCCTCTTGATAAACCAACGAGGAGATAAAGGTAGAACAAATACTCTCTCAAGTCCTATCTGCCACTGATACGACTCTACGCACGCTTGACGTTCGCTTTACCTAGAACGAGTATGAAACTAGAAGTACTTTGTTGGTGTTGTTGGATAGCTTTGCAAGAAAGTAAAGAACGCGTAAATATAAACTAGGGGCTATTTAGATAAAGAAGCAATAAAGTAAATAAAGCGAGTGTGGAAAAGTGGTGGTAGGAGTTGTGAAATTGTCCCTAAGCAATTGACTACTTTACTAGACCGATAGCAAGTTTTATGTGGGAGAGGCCACTGCTAGCATGTCATCCCTCTTGGAATTTTATGCACTTATGATTGGAACTATTAGCAAGCATCTGCAACTACTAACGTTCATTAAGGTAAAACCCAACCATATCATTAAGATATATTGGCCCCCCTTCAATCCCGTATGCATCAATTTCTATGCTAGGTTGAAGCTTCTGTCACTCTAGCCCTCCAATACATTGTCCTATCAACATACAACTAACCCTATGGTGTGATCCACGCGCACGCTCATATGATGGGCACCAAAGGACAGCAACATAACCACAAGCAAATTAAATCAATCATAGCAATTCATCAACCACCAATAGGACAACAAAAATCTACTCAGACATCATAGGATGACAACACATCATTGCATAATAATATGAAGCATAAAGCACCATGTTCAAGAAGATGGTACAACTGGTTGCGGGAGAGTGGACCACTGTAGATAGAGGGGGGAAGGTGATGGAGATGTTGGTGAAGATGGCGGAGGTGTTGGTGAAGATCGCAGTGATGATGATGGCCCCCGGCGGCATTCCGGCGCCAACGGAAGCAAGGGCGAGAGAGCCCCCCTTCTTCTTCTTCTTCCTTGACCTTCCCCCTAGATGGGAGAAGGGTTTCCCTCTGGTCCTTGGCTCCCATTGCTTCGGAGGGGCGAGAGCCCCTCCGAGATTGGATCTATCTCTCTGTTTTTGCGTTCCCAGATCCTTCCCCTTCACTGTTTCTTTTATATTCAGAGATCCGTAACTCCGATTGGGGTGAATCTTTCGCCCAGATTTTTCTCATAAAATTAGCTTTCTTGCATCAAAAGAAGAGCATCAACCACCTTACGGGTGGCCCAGGGGAATGCCAGGCGTGCCCGGGGGGTAGGGCCCGCCCCCTATCTCCTAGCCACCTCGGACACCGTTTCACGTTGATTCTTCCTCCGGAAAATCCCAAATATTCCAAAATAATTCTCCGTCTGTTTTTATCCCGTTTGGATTCCGTTTGATATTGGGTTTCTGCGAAACATTAAACATGCAAGAAACAGGAACTGGCAATGGGCACTGGATCAATATGTTAGTCCCAAAAAAAATAAAGTTGCCAAAAGTATATGAAAGTTGAATAATATTGGCATGGAACAATCAAAATTATAGATACGACGAAGACGTATCAGGTCCCAAAGTGATTTCCATGGTCGTCTAACCCCAAGGTAAGCTTACGTGTTGGTCGTCAAGACACACAGTTTGGGCCAATTCTCACCCGTTTCTTGGACTATTACTCACTGTTTTGGGGTCCTAGAGTGATTTCCATGATTGACAAACCGGGGATGCTTTTACCTGTTGGTCATCAACACTAGCGGTTTTCGTCTATTCTGGCCCGTTTCATGGACTATTACTCATCGTTTTGGGGTCCTGAAGCATTTTCCATGGTTGTCAAACCCAAGGTGCGCTTACGTGTCAATCATCAACAATCTCAGTTTGGGTCGATTCTGGCTTGTTTTTTGGACTATTACTCACCATTTTGGGATCCCGAAGTGATTTCTATGATTGACGAACACTACTGTGTGTTTACGTGTCGGTCATCAACACCCGTGATTTTATCGATTCTGACCCGTTTTGTGGACTATTACTCACCGTTTTGGGGTCCTAAAACGATTTTCATAGTTGCTGAACCCCAAGGTGCGCTTACGTGTTGATCATCAGCACTCACAGTACTGAACGATTCTGGCCCGTTTCATGGAGTATTACACACTGTTTTGGGGTCCCGAGTGATTTCCATGATTAACGAACCCCGGGGTGCGTTTACGTGTCGCTCATCAACCCTCACAGTTTTGGCCGATTCTCACCCGTTTCATGGACTACTACTCACTATTTTGGGGTCCCAGGAGATTTCCACGATTAAAGAAGCCTGGGGTGCGTTTACGTGTCGCTCATCAACACTCATAGTTTCATGGACTATTACTCACTGTTTTGGGGTTTCGGAGTGATTTCCATTATTAATGAACCCATGGAGTGTTTATGTGTCGGTCATCAACACTCGCGGTTTTTGTCGATTCTGACCCGTTTCATGGACTATTACTCACCGTTTTGTGGTCCCAAAGCGATTTCCAGGGTTGTCGAACCCCAAAGTGTGCTTACGTGCTGGTCGTTAAGACTCGCAGTTTGGGCCGATTCTGGCCCGTTTTTTGGACTATTACTCAGTTTTGGGTCCCAAGTGATTTCCATGATTGACGAACCCCGTAGTGCATTTACGTGTCAGTCATCAACACTCACAATTTTGGCTGATTCTGGTCCGTTTCGTGCACTATTACTCAGCGTTTTGGGGTCCCAGAGCGATTTCCACGATTCACGATCCCCGGGATGTGTTTACGTGACTGTCGTCAACACTCACAGGTTTGGCCAATTCTGACCCGTTTCATGGACTATTACTCACCATTTTGGGGTCCCGAAGCGATATCCATAGTTGCTGAACCCAAAGGTGTGCTTACGTGTCGGTCATCAACACTCACATTTTTGGCCGATTCTGGCCCATTTCATGGACTGTTACTCACTCTTTTAAGGTCCCAGAGTGATGTCCACGATTAATGAACCCCGGGCTGCGTTTACATGTCGGTCATCAACACTCGTGTTTTTTGTTGATTCTGACCCGTGTCATGGACTATTACTCACCGTTTCGTGGTCCTGAAGCAATTTCCATGGTTGTCAAACCCCAAGATGTGCTTACGTGTTGGTCGTCAAGAGACGCAGTTTGGGTAGATTCTGGCCCGTTTCTTGGGGTCCCGGAGTGATTTCCACAATTAACGAACCCGGTTGCATTTACGTGTTGGTCATCAACACTCACCGTTTTTGTCCATTCTTGCCCGTTTCATGGACTATTACTCGCCGTTTTGGGGTCCCGAAGCGTTTTCAATGGTTGTTAAACCCCAAGGTGCACTTACGTGTCGGCCATCAACAATCATAGTTTGGGCCGATTCTGGCCCCTTTTTTGGACTATTACTCATCATTTTGGGGTCCCAGAGTGATTTCCACGATTGACGAACCGTAGTGTGCGTTTACGTGTCGGCCATCAGTACTCGCGATTTTTATCGATTCTGACCCGTTTCGTGGACTATTACTCACTGTTTTGGGGTCCCCGGAGTGATTTTCATGATTGATGAACTTCGGGGTGCGTTTACGTGTCGGTCATCAGCACACGCGGTTTTTGTCGATTCTGGCCCGTTTCATGGACTATTACTCACTGTTTTGTGGTCCCAAAGCGATTTCCACGATTGAGGAACCCTGGGGTGCGTTTACGTGTCGGTCATCAACACTCACAGTTTTGGCCGATTCTGGCCCGTTTCGTGGACTGTTACTCACTGTTTTGGGCTCTCGGAGTGATTTCCACGATTAACGAACCCGGGTGCATTTACGTGTCAGTCATCAACACTCATGATTTTTGTCGACTCTGGCTTGTTTTGTGGACTATTACTCACCGTTTTGGGGTCCTGAAGCGTTTTCCATGGTTGTCAAACCCCAAGGCGTGCTTATGTGTTGGTCATCAACAATCGTAGTTTGGGCCAAGTCTGGCCCGTTTTTTGGACTATTACTCACCGTTTTGGGATCCCGAAGTGATTTCTACAATTGACGAACCCTAGTGTGCGTTTAAGTGTCAGTCATCAACAACCACGATTTTTATCGATTCTTACCCGTTTCGTGGACTATTACTCACCGTTTTGAGGTCCTGAAGCAATTTTCATAGTTGTTGAACCCCAAGGTGCGCTTACGTGTCGATCATCAACACTCACAATATTGGCCGATTCTGGCCCGTTTCATGGACTATTACTCAGTGTTTTGGGCTCCTGGAGTGATTTCCACGATTAACAAACCCGGGGGTGCATTTACGTGTTGGTCATCAACACTCGCGGTTTTTGTCCATTCTTGCCCGTTTCATAGACTATTACTCGCCGTCTTGGGGTCCCAAAGTGTTTTCAATGGTTGTTAAACCCCAAGGTGCAATTACGTGTCGGCCATCAACAATCATAGTTTGGGCGATTCGGCGGATTTTTGACTATTACTCACTGTTTTGGGGTCCCGGAGTGATTTCCACGATTGACGAACCCTAGTGTGCGTTTACGTGTCGGCCATCAATACTCGCGATTTTTATCGATTTTGACCCGTTTCGTGGACTATTACTCACCGTTTTGGGGTCCCGAGGCGATATCCGTAGTTGTTAAACCCCAAGGTGCGCTTACGTGTCGGTCATTCAGACTCACAGTTTTGACCGATTCTGGCCCATTTCATGGACTATTACTCACTGTTTTGGGGTCCCGGAATGATTTCCACGATTGATGAACTTGAGTGCGTTTACGTGTCGGTCATCGCAGACGCGTTTTTGTCGATTCTGGCCCGTTTCATGGACTATTACTCACTGTTTTGTGGTCCCAGCGATTTCCACGATTCAGGAACCCGGGGTGCGTTTACGTGTCGGTCATCAACACTCACAGTTTTGGCCGATTCTGGCCCGTTTCGTGGACTGTTACTCACTGTTTTGGGGTCTCGGGTGATTTCCACGATTAACGAACCGGGTGCATTTACGTGTCGATCATCAACACTCATGATTTTTGTCGACTCGCCTGTTTTGTGGACTATTACTCACCGCTTTGGGGTCTGGCGTTTTCCATGGTTGTCAAACCCCAAGGCGTGCTTATATGTCGGTCATCAACAATCGTAGTTTGGGCCAAGTCTGGCCCGTTTTTGAACTATTACTCACCATTTTGGGATCGAAGTGATTTCTCGATTGGCGAACCCTAGTGTGCGTTTAAGTGTCGGTCATCAACACCCACGATTTTTATCGATTCTTACCCGTTCGTGCACTATTACTCACCGTTTTGGGGTCTGAAGCAATTTTCATAGTTGTTGAACCCCAAAGTGCGCTTCGTGTCGATCATCAACACTCACAATATTGGCCGATTCTGGCCCGTTTCATGGACTATTACTCGCTGTTTTGGGCTCCTGGAGTGATTTCCATGATTAACAAACCCGGGGGTGCATTTACGTGTTGGTCATCAACACTCACTGTTTTTGTCCATTCTTGCCCGTTTCATAGACTATTACTCGCCGTTTTGGGGTCCCAAAGTGTTTTCAATGGTTGTTAAACCACAAGGTGCAATTACGTGTCGGCCATCAACAATCGAGTTTGGGCGATTCTGGCCCGTTTTTTTGACTATTACTCACTGTTTTGGGGTCCCGGAGTGATTTTCACGATTGACGAACCCTAGTGTGCGTTTACGTGTCGGCCATCAATACTCGCGATTTTTATCGATTCTGACCCGTTTCGTGGACTATTACTCACCGTTTTGGGGTCCTGAAGCGATATCCGTAGTTGTTAAACCCCAAGGTGCGTTTACGTGTCGGTCATCGAGACTCACAGTTTTGACCGATTCTGGCCCATTTCATGGACTATTACTCACTGTTTTGGGGTCCGGGAATGATTTCCACGATTGATGAACTTCGGGTGCGTTTACATGTCGGTCATCAGCACTCGCGGTTTTTGTCGATTCTGGCCCATTTCATGGACTATTACTCACTGTTTTGTGGTCCCAAAGCGATTTCCACGATTGAGGAACCCCGGGGTGCGTTTACGTGTCGGTCATCAACACTCCCGATTCTGGCCCGTTTCATGGACTGTTACTCACTGTTTTGGGGTCTCAGAGTGATTTCCACGATTAACGAACCCGGGTGCATTTACGTGTCGGTCATCAACACTCATGATTTTTGTCGGTTCTGGCCTGTTTTGTGGACTATTACTCACCGTTTCGGGGTCCTGAAGCGTTTTCCATGGTTGTCAAACCCCAAGGCGCGCTTATGTGTCGGTCATCAACAATCGTAGTTTGGGCCAAGTCTGGCCCCTTTTTTGGACTATTACTCACCGTTTTGGGATCCCGAAGTGACTTCTACGATTGACGAACCCTAGTGTGCGTTTAAGTGTCGGTCATCAACACCCACGATTTTTATCGATTCTTACCCGTTTCGTGGACTATTACTCACCGTTTTGGGGTCCTGAAGCAATTTTCATAGTTGTTGAACCCCAAGGTGCACTTACGTGTTGATCATCAACACTCACAATATTGGCCGATTCTGGCCCGTTTCATGGACTATTACTCACTGTTTTGGGCTCCTGGAGTGATTTCCACGATTAACGAACCCGGGGTGCATTTACGTGTTGGTCATCAACACTCGTGGTTTTTGTCCATTCTTGTCCGTTTCATGGACTATTACTTGCCGTTTTGGGGTCCCGAAGCTTTTTCAATGGTTGTTAAACCCCAAGGTGCAATTACGTGTCGGCCATCAACAATCGTAGTTTGGGCCGATTCTGGCCCGTTTTTTGACTATTACTCACCGTTTTGGGGTCCCGGAGTGATTTCCACGATTGACGAACCCTAGTGTGCGTTTACGTGTCGGCCATCAATACTCGCGATTTTTATCGATTCTGACCCGTTTCGTGGACTATTACTCACCGTTTTGGGGTCCCGAAGCGATATCCATAGTTGTTAAACCCCAAGGTGCGCTTACGTGTCGGTTATCGAGACTCACAGTTTTGACCGATTCTGGCCCATTTCATGGACTATTACTCACTGTTTTGGGGTCCCGGAATGATTTCCACGATTGATGAACTTCGGGGTGCGTTTACGTGTCGGTCATGAGCACTCGCGGTTTTTGTCGTTTCTGGCCCGTTTCATGGACTATTACTCACTATTATGTGGTCCCAAAGCGATTTCCACGATTGAGGAACCCCGGGGTGCGTGTCGGTCATCAACACTCACAGTTTTGGCCGATTCTGGCCCGTTTCATGGACTGTTACTCGCTGTTTGGGGTCTCAGAGTGATTTCCACGATTAACGAACCCGGGTGCATTTATGTGTCGGTCATCAACACTCATGATTTTTGTCGGTTCTGGCATGTTTTGTGGACTATTACTCACCGTTTTGGGGTCCTGAAGCGTTTTCCATGGTTATCAAACCCCAAGGCGCGCTTATGTGTCGGTCATCAACACTCGCAGTTTGGGCCAAGTCTGGCCCCTTTTTTTGACTATTACTCACCGTTTTGGGATCCCGAAGTGACTTCTACGATTGACGAACCCTAGTGCGTTTAAGTGTCGGTCATCAACAACCACGATTTTTATCGATTCTTACCCGTTTCGTGGACTATTACTCACCGTTTTGAGGTCCTGAAGCAATTTTCATAGTTGTTGAACCCCAAGGTGCGCTTACGTGTCGATCATCAACACTCACAATATTGGCCGATTCTGGCCCGTTTCATGGACTATTACTCAGTGTTTTGGGCTCCTGGAGTGATTTCCACGATTAACAAACCCGGGGGTGCATTTACGTGTTGGTCATCAACACTCGCGGTTTTTGTCCATTCTTGCCCGTTTCATAGACTATTACTCGCCGTCTTGGGGTCCCAAAGTGTTTTCAATGGTTGTTAAACCCCAAGGTGCAATTACGTGTCGGCCATCAACAATCATAGTTTGGGCCGATTCTGGCCGGTTTTTTTGACTATTACTCACTGTTTTGGGGTCCCGGAGTGATTTCCACGATTGACGAACCCTAGTGTGCGTTTACGTGTCGGCCATCAATACTCGCGATTTTTATCGATTTTGACCCGTTTCGTGGACTATTACTCACCGTTTTGGGGTCCCGAAGCGATATCCGTAGTTGTTAAACCCCAAGGTGCGCTTACGTGTCGGTCATTCAGACTCACAGTTTTGACCGATTCTGGCCCATTTCATGGACTATTACTCACTGTTTTGGGGTCCCGGAATGATTTCCACGATTGATGAACTTCAGGTGCGTTTACGTGTCGGTCATCAGCAGACGCGGTTTTTGTCGATTCTGGCCCGTTTCATGGACTATTACTCACTGTTTTGTGGTCCCAAAGCGATTTCCACGATTCAGGAACCCCGGGGTGCGTTTACGTGTCGGTCATCAACACTCACAGTTTTGGCGATTCGGCCCGTTCGTGGACTATTACTCACTGTTTTGGGGTCTCGGGTGATTTCCACGATTAACGAACCGGGTGCATTTACGTGTCGATCATCAACACTCATGATTTTTGTCGACTCGGCCTGTTTTGTGGACTATTACTCACCGCTTTGGGGTCTGGCGTTTTCCATGGTTGTCAAACCCCAAAGGCGTGCTTATATGTCGGTCATCAACAATCGTAGTTTGGGCCAAGTCTGGCCCGTTTTTGGACTATTACTCACCATTTTGGGATCGAAGTGATTTCTCGATTGGCGAACCCTAGTGTGCGTTTAAGTGTCGGTCATCAACACCCACGATTTTTATCGATTCTTACCCGTTCCGTGCACTATTACTCACCGTTTTGGGGTCCTGAAGCAATTTTCATAGTTGTTGAACCCCAAGGTGCGCTTACGTGTCGATCATCAACACTCACAATATTGGCCGATTCTGGCCCGTTTCATGGACTATTACTCGCTGTTTTGGGCTCCTGGAGTGATTTCCATGATTAACAAACCCGGGGGTGCATTTACGTGTTGGTCATCAACACTCACTGTTTTTGTCCATTCTTGCCCATTTCATAGACTATTACTCGCCGTTTTGGGGTCCCAAAGTGTTTTCAATGGTTGTTAAACCACAAGGTGCAATTACGTGTCGGCCATCAACAATCAGAGTTTGGGCCGATTCTGGCCCGTTTTTTTGACTATTACTCACTGTTTTGGGGTCCCGGAGTGATTTTCACGATTGACGAACCCTAGTGTGCGTTTACGTGTCGGCCATCAATACTCGCGATTTTTATCGATTCTGACCCGTTTCGTGGACTATTACTCACCGTTTTGGGGTCCTGAAGCGATATCCGTAGTTGTTAAACCCCAAGGTGCGTTTACGTGTCGGTCATCGAGACTCACAGTTTTGACCGATTCTGGCCCATTTCATGGACTATTACTCACTGTTTTGGGGTCCGGGAATGATTTCCACGATTGATGAACTTCGGGTGCGTTTACATGTCGGTCATCAGCACTCGCGGTTTTTGTCGATTCTGGCCCATTTCATGGACTATTACTCACTGTTTTGTGGTCCCAAAGCGATTTCCACGATTGAGACCCCGGAGTGCGTTTACGTGTCGGTCATCAACACTCCCGATTCTGGCCCGTTTCATGGACTATTACTCACTGTTTTGGGGTCTCGAGTGATTTCCACGATTAACGAACCCTGGGGTGCATTTACGTGTCGGTCATCAACACTCATGATTTTTGTCGGTTCTGGCCTGTTTTGTGGACTATTACTCACCGTTTCGGGGTCCTGGCGTTTTCCATGGTTGTCAAACCCCAAGGCGCGCTTATGTGTCGGTCATCAACAATCGTAGTTTGGGCCAAGTCTGGCCCCTTTTTTGGACTATTACTCACCGTTTTGGGATCCCGAAGTGACTTCTACGATTGACGAACCCTAGTGTGCGTTTAAGTGTCGGTCATCAACACCCACGATTTTTATCGATTCTTACCCGTTTCGTGGACTATTACTCACCATTTTGGGGTCCTGAAGCAATTTTCATAGTTGTTGAACCCCAAGGTGCACTTACGTGTTGATCATCAACACTCACAATATTGGCGATTCGCCCGTTTCATGGACTATTACTCTTTGTTTTGGGCTCTGGGTGATTTCCACGATTAACGAACCGGGGTGCATTTACGTGTTGGTCATCAACACTCGTGGTTTTTGTCCATTCTTGTCCGTTTCATGGACTATTACTTGCCGTTTTGGGGTCCCGAAGCTTTTTCAATGGTTGTTAAACCCCAAGGTGCAATTACGTGTCGGCCATCAACAATCGTAGTTTGGGCCGATTCTGGCCCGTTTTTTGACTATTACTCACCGTTTTGGGGTCCCGGAGTGATTTCCACGATTGACGAACCCTAGTGTGCGTTTACGTGTCGGCCATCAATACTCGCGATTTTTATCGATTCTGACCCGTTTCGTGGACTATTACTCACCGTTTTGGGGTCGGCGATATCCATAGTTGTTAAACCCCAAGGTGCGCTTACGTGTCGGTTATCGAGACTCACAGTTTTGACGATTCGGCCCATTTCATGGACTATTACTCACTGTTTTGGGGTCCCGGAATGATTTCCACGATTGATGAACTTCGGGGTGCGTTTACGTGTCGGTCATGAGCACTCGCGGTTTTTGTCGTTTCTGGCCCGTTTCATGGACTATTACTCACTATTATGTGGTCCCAAAGCGATTTCCACGATTGAGGAACCCCGGGGTGCGTGTCGGTCATCAACACTCACAGTTTTGGCCGATTCTGGCCCGTTTCATGGACTGTTACTCGCTGTTTGGGGTCTCAGAGTGATTTCCACGATTAACGAACCCGGGTGCATTTATGTGTCGGTCATCAACACTCATGATTTTTGTCGGTTCTGGCATGTTTTGTGGACTATTACTCACCGTTTTGGGGTCCTGAAGCGTTTTCCATGGTTATCAAACCCCAAGGCGCGCTTATGTGTCGGTCATCAACACTCGCAGTTTGGGCCAAGTCTGGCCCCTTTTTTTGACTATTACTCACCGTTTTGGGATCCCGAAGTGACTTCTACGATTGACGAACCCTAGTGCGTTTAAGTGTCGGTCATCAACACCCACGATTTTTATCGATTCTTACCCGTTTCGTGGACTATTACTCACCGTTTTGGGGTCCTGAAGCAATTTTCATAGTTGTTGAACCCCAAGGTGCACTTACGTGTTGATCATCAACACTCATAATATTGGCTGATTCTGGCCCGTTTCATGGACTATTACTCACTGTTTTGGGCTCCTGGAGTGATTTCCACGATTAACGAACCCGGGGTGCATTTACGTGTTGGTCATCAACACTCGTGGTTTTTGTCCATTCTTGCCCGTTTCATGGACTATTACTCGCCGTTTTGGGGTCGGCGTTTTCAATGGTTGTTAAACCCCAAGGTGCACTTTACGTGTCGACCATCAACAATCATAATTTGGGCGATTCTCGCCCGATTTTGGACTAATACTCACCGTTTTGGGGTCCCGGAGTGATTTCCACGATTGACGAACCCTAGTGTGCGTTTACGTGTCGGCCATCAATACTCGCGATTTTTATCGATTCTGACCCGTTTCGTGGACTATTACTCACCGTTTTGGGGTCCGTGGCGATATCCATAGTTGTTAAACCCCAAGGTGCGCTTACGTGTCGGTCATCGAGACTCACAGTTTTGACGATTCGGCCCATTTCATGGACTATTACTCACTTTGTTTTGGGGTCCCGGAATGATTTCCACGATTGATGAACTTGAGTGCGTTTACGTGTCGGTCATCGCGAGACGCGGTTTTTGTCGATTCGGCCCGTTTCATGGACTATTACTCACTGTTTTGTGGTCCCAAAGCGATTTCCACGATTCAGGAACCCCGGGGTGCGTTTACGTGTCGGTCATCAACACTCACAGTTTTGGCCGATTCTGGCCCGTTTCGTGGACTGTTACTCACTGTTTTGGGGTCTCGGTGATTTCCACGATTAACGAACCCGGGTGCATTTACGTGTCAGTCATCAACACTCATGATTTTTGTCGACTCTGGCCTGTTTTGTGGACTATTACTCACCGTTTTGGGGTCCTGAAGCGTTTTCCATGGTTGTCAAACCCCAAGGCGTGCTTATATGTCGGTCATCAACAATCGTAGTTTGGGCCAAGTCTGGCCCGTTTTTTGGACTATTACTCACCATTTTGGGATCCCGAAGTGATTTCTACGATTGACGAACCCTAGTGTGCGTTTAAGTGTCGGTCATCAACACCCACGATTTTTATCGATTCTTACCCGTTCCGTGGACTATTACTCACCGTTTTGGGGTCCTGAAGCAATTTTCATAGTTGTTGAACCCCAAGGTGCGCTTACGTGTCGATCATCAACACTCACAATATTGGCCGATTCTGGCCCGTTTCATGGACTATTACTCGCTGTTTTGGGCTCCTGGAGTGATTTCCATGATTAACAAACCCGGGGGTGCATTTACGTGTTGGTCATCAACACTCACTGTTTTTGTCCATTCTTGCCCGTTTCATAGACTATTACTCGCCGTTTTGGGGTCCCAAAGTGTTTTCAATGGTTGTTAAACCACAAGGTGCAATTACGTGTCGGCCATCAACAATCGAGTTTGGGCGATTCGGCCCGTTTTTGACTATTACTCACTGTTTTGGGGTCCGGGTGATTTCCACGATTAGCGAACCCTAGTGTGCGTTTACGTGTCGGCCATCAATACTCGCGATTTTTATCGATTCTGACCCGTTTCGTGGACTATTACTCACCGTTTTGGGGTCCTGAAGCGATATCCGTAGTTGTTAAACCCCAAGGTGCGTTTACGTGTCGGTCATCGAGACTCACAGTTTTGACCGATTCTGGCCCATTTCATGGACTATTACTCACTGTTTTGGGGTCCCGGAATGATTTCCACGATTGATGAACTTCGGGTGCGTTTACGTGTCGGTCATCAGCACTCGCGGTTTTTGTCGATTCTGGCCCATTTCATGGACTATTACTCACTGTTTTGTGGTCCCAAAGCGATTTCTACGATTTAGGAACCCCGGGGTGCGTTTACGTGTCGGTCATCAACACTCCCGATTCTGGCCCGTTTCATGGACTGTTACTCACTGTTTTGGGGTCTCGAGTGATTTCCACGATTAACGAACCGGGTGCATTTACGTGTCGGTCATCAACACTCATGATTTTTGTCGGTTCTGGCCTGTTTTGTGGACTATTACTCACCGTTTCGGGGTCCTGAAGCGTTTTCCATGGTTGTCAAACCCCAAGGCGCGCTTATGTGTCGGTCATCAACAATCGTGATTTGGGCCAAGTCTGGCCCCTTTTTTTGACTATTACTCACCGCTTTGGGATCCCGGTGACTTCTACGATTGACGAACCCTAGTGCGTTTAAGTGTCGGTCATCAACACCCACGATTTTTATCGATTCTTACCCGTTTCGTGGACTATTACTCACCGTTTTGGGGTCCTGAAGCAATTTTCATAGTTGTTGAACCCCAAGGTGCACTTACGTGTTGATCATCAACACTCACAATATTGGCCGATTCTGGCCCGTTTCATGGACTATTACTCTTTGTTTTGGGCTCTGGGTGATTTCCACGATTAACGAACCGGGGTGCATTTACGTGTTGGTCATCAACACTCGTGGTTTTTGTCCATTCTTGTCCGTTTCATGGACTATTACTTGCCGTTTTGGGGTCCCGAAGCTTTTTCAATGGTTGTTAAACCCCAAGGTGCAATTACGTGTCGGCCATCAACAATCGTAGTTTGGGCCGATTCTGGCCCGTTTTTTGACTATTACTCACCGTTTTGGGGTCCCGGAGTGATTTCCACGATTGACGAACCCTAGTGTGCGTTTACGTGTCGGCCATCAATACTCGCGATTTTTATCGATTCTGACCCGTTTCGTGGACTATTACTCACCGTTTTGGGGTCCCGAAGCGATATCCATAGTTGTTAAACCCCAAGGTGCGCTTACGTGTCGGTTATCGAGACTCACAGTTTTGACCGATTCTGGCCCATTTCATGGACTATTACTCACTGTTTTGGGGTCCCGGAATGATTTCCACGATTGATGAACTTCGGGGTGCGTTTACGTGTCGGTCATGAGCACTCGCGGTTTTTGTCGTTTCTGGCCCGTTTCATGGACTATTACTCACTATTATGTGGTCCCAAAGCGATTTCCACGATTGAGGAACCCCGGGGTGCGTGTCGGTCATCAACACTCAGATTTTGGCGATTCGGCCCGTTCATGGACTATTACTCGCTGTTTGGGGTCTCGAGTGATTTCCACGATTAACGAACCGGGTGCATTTATGTGTCGGTCATCAACACTCATGATTTTTGTCGGTTTCGCCTGTTTTGTGGACTATTACTCACCGCTTTGGGGTCTGGCGTTTTCCATGGTTGTCAAACCCCAAAGCGCGCTTATGTGTCGGTCATCAACACTTTCATGATTTGGGCCAAGTCCGCCCTTTTTTGACTATTACTCACCGTTTGGGATCCCGGTGACTTCTCGATTGGCGAACCTAGTGCGTTTAAGTGTCGGTCATCAACACCCACGATTTTTATCGATTCTTACCCGTTTCGTGGACTATTACTCACCGTTTTGGGGTCCTGAAGCAATTTTCATAGTTGTTGAACCCCAAGGTGCACTTACGTGTTGATCATCAACACTCATAATATTGGCCGATTCTGGCCCATTTCATGGACTATTACTCACTGTTTTTGGCTCCTGGAGTGATTTCCACGATTAACGAACCCGGGGTGCATTTACGTGTTCGTCATCAACACTCGTGGTTTTTGTCCATTCTTGCCCGTTTCATGGACTATTACTCGCCGTTTTGGGGTCCCGAAGCGTTTTCAATGGTTGTTAAACCCCAAGGTGCACTTACGTGTCGGCCATCAACAATCATAGTTTGGGCCGATTCTGGCCCGATTTTTGGACTAATACTCACCGTTTTGGGGTCCCGGAGTGATTTCCACGATTGACGAACACTAGTGTACGTTTACGTGTCGGCCATCAATACTCGCGATTTTTATCGATTCTGACCCGTTTCGTGGACTATTACTCACCGTTTTGGGGTCCCGTAGCGATATCCATAGTTGTTAAACCCCAAGGTGCGCTTACGTGTCGGTCATCGAGACTCACAGTTTTGACCGATTCTGGCCCATTTCATGGACTATTACTCACTGTTTTGAGGTCCCGGAATGATTTCCACGATTGATGAACTTCGGGGTGCGTTTACGTGTCGGTCATCAGCACTCGCGGTTTTTGTCGATTCTTGCCCGTTTCATGGACTATTACTCACTGTTTTGTGGTCCCAAAGCGATTTCCACGATTGAGGAACCCCGGGGTGCGTTGACGTGTCGGTCATCAACACTCACAGTTTTGGGGTCTCAGAGTGATTTCCATGATTAACGAACCCGGGTGCATTTACGTGTCGGTCATCAACACTCATGATTTTTGTCGGTTCTGGCCTGTTTTGTGGACTATTACTCACCGTTTTGGGGTCCTGAAGCGTTTTCCATGGTTGTCAAACCCCAAGGCGCGCTTATGTGTCGGTCATCAACACTCGCAGTTTGGGCCAAGTCTGGCCCCTTTTTTTGACTATTACTCACCGTTTTGGGATCCCGAAGTGACTTCTACGATTGACGAACCCTAGTGCGTTTAAGTGTCGGTCATCAACACCCACGATTTTTATCGATTCTTACCCGTTTCGTGGACTATTACTCACCGTTTTGGGGTCCTGAAGCAATTTTCATAGTTGTTGAACCCCAAGGTGCGCTTACGTCTCGATCATCAACACTCACAATATTGGCCGATTCTGGCCCGTTTCATGGACTATTACTCACTGTTTTGGGCTCCTGGAGTGATTTCCACGATTAACGAACCCGTGGTGCATTTACGTGTTGGTCATCAACACTCGCGGTTTTTCTCCATTCTTGCCCGTTTCATAGACTATTACTCGCCGTTTTGGGGTCCCAAAGCGTTTTCAATGGTTGTTAAACCCCAAGGTGCACTTATGTGTCGGCCATCAACAATCATTGTTTGGGCCGATTCTGGCCCGTTTTTTCGACTATTACTCACCGTTTTGGGGTCCCGGAGTAATTTCCACGATTGACGAACCCTAGTGTACGTTTACGTGTCGGCCATCAATACTCGCGATTTTTATCGATTCTGACCCGTTGCGTGGACTATTACTCACCGTTTTGGGGTCCCGAGGCGATATCCATAGTTGTTAAACTCCAAGGTGCGCTTACGTGTCGGTCATCGAGACTCACAATTTTGACCGATTCTGGCCCATTTCATGGACTATTACTCACTGTTTTGGGGTCCCGGAATGATTTCCACGATTGATGAACTTCGGGGTGCGTTTGCGTGTCGGTCCTCAGCACTCGCGGTTTTTGTCGATTCTGGCCCGTTTCATGGACTATTACTCATTGTTTTGTGGTCCCAAAGCGATTTCCACGATTGAGGAACCCCGGGTGCATTTACGTGTCGGTCATCAACACACACAGTTTTGGCCGATTCTGGCCCGTTTCGTGGGCTGTTACTCACTGTTTTGGGGTCTCGGAGTGATTTCCACGATTAACGAACCCGGGTGCATTTACGTGTCGGTCATCAACACTCATGATTTTTGTCGGTTCGGCCTGTTTTGTGGACTATTACTCACCGCTTTGGGGTCTGGCGTTTTCCATGGTTGTCAAACCCCAAAGGCGCTTATGTGTCGGTCATCAACAATGTGATTTGGGCCAAGTCTGGCCCCTTTTTTGGACTATTAATCACCGTTTTGGGATCCCGAAGTGACTTCTACGATTGACGAACCCTAGTGTGTGTTTAAGTGTCGGTCATCAACACCCACGATTTTTATCGATTCTTACCCGTTTCGTGGACTATTACTCACCGTTCTGGGGTCCTGAAGCAATATCCAAAGTTGTTAAACCCCAAGGTGCGCTTACGTGTCGATCATCAACACTCACAATATTGGTCGATTCTGGCCTGTTTCATGGACTATTACTCACTGTTTTGGGCTCCTGGAGTGATTTCCACGATTAACGAACCCGGGGTGCATTTACGTGTTGGTCATCAACACTCGCGGTTTTTGTCCATTCTTGCCCGTTTCATGGACTATTACTCACCGTTTTGGGGTCCCGAAGCGTTTTTGATGGTTGTTAAACCCCAAGGTGCACTTACGTGTCGGCCATCAACAATCATAGTTTGGGCCGATTCTGGCCCAATTTTTGGACTAATACTCACCGTTTTGGGGTCCCGGAGTGATTTCCACGATTGACGAACCCTAGTGTATGTTTACGTGTCGGCCATCAATACTCGCGATTTTTATCGATTCTGACCCGTTTCATGGACTATTACTCACCGTTTTGGGGTCCCGTAGCGATATCCATAGTTGTTAAACCCCAAGGTGCGCTTACGTGTGGTCATCGAGACTCACAGTTTTGACGGTTCGGCCCATTTCATGGACTATTACTCACTGTTTTGGGGTCCGGAATGATTTCCACGATTGATGAACTTGAGTGCGTTTACGTGTCGGTCATCAAGATTTCGCGGTTTTGTCGATTCTGGCCCGTTTCATGGACTATTACTCACTGTTTTGTGGTCCCAGCGATTTCCACGATTGAGGAACCGGGGTGCGTTTACGTGTCGGTCATCAACACTCACAGTTTTGGCGATTCTCGCCCGTTCATGGACTATTACTCACTGTTTTGGGGTCTCGAGTGATTTCCACGATTAACGAACCGGGTGCATTTACGTGTCGGTCATCAACACTCATGATTTTTGTCGGTTCGGCCTGTTTTGTGGACTATTACTCACCGCTTTGGGGTCGAAGCGTTTTCCATGGTTGTCAAACCCCAAAGCGCGTTTATGTGTCGGTCATCAACAATCGCAGATTTGGGCCAAGTCCGCCCGCTTTTTGGACTATTACTCACCGCTTTGGGATCCCGGTGATTTACGATTGGCGAACCCTAGTGTGCGTTTAAGTGTCGGTCATCAACACCCACGATTTTTATCGATTCTTACCCGTTTCGTGGACTATTACTCACCGCTTTGGGGTCTGAAGCAATTTTCATAGTTGTTGAACCCCAAAGTGCGCTTACGTGTCGATCATCGGCACTCACAATATTGGCGATTCGGCCCGTTTCATGGACTATTACTCACTGTTTTGGGCTCCTGGAGTGATTTCCACGATTAACGAACTCGGGGTGCATTTACGTCTTGGTCATCAACACTCGCGGTTTTTGTCCATTCTTGCCCGTTTCATGGACTATTACTCGCCATTTTGGGGTCCTGAAGCGTTTTCAATGGTTGTTAAACCCCCAAGGTGCACTTACGTGTCGGACATCAACAATCATAATTTGGGCCGATTCTGGCCCGATTTTTGGACTAATACTCACCGTTTTGGGGTCCCGGAGTGATTTCCACGATTGACGAACCCTAGTGTACGTTTACGTGTCGGCCATCAATACTCGCGATTTTTATCGATTCTGACCCATTTCATGGACTATTACTCACTATTTTGTGGTCCCAAATTGATTTCCACGATTGAGGAACCCCGGGGTGCGTTTACGTGTCGGTCATCAACACTCACAGTTTTGGCCGATTCTGGCCCGTTTCGTGGGCTGTTACTCACTATTTTGGGGTCTCGGAGTGATTTCCACGATTAACGAACCCGGGTGCATTTACGTGTCGGTCATCAACACTCATGATTTTTGTCGATTCTGGCCTGTTGGACTATTACTCACCGTTTTGGGGTCCTGAAGCGTTTTCCATGGTTGTCAAACCCCAAGGTGCGCTTATGTGTCGGTCATCAACAATCGCAGTTTGGGCCAAGTCTGGCCCGTTTTTTGGACTATTACTCACCGTTTTGGGATCCCGAAGTGATTTCTACGATTGATGAACCCTAGTGTGCGTTTAAGTGTCGGTCATCAACACCCACGATTTTTATCGATTCTTACCCATTTCATGGACTATTACTCACCGTTTTGGGGTCTTGAAGCAATTTTCATAGTTGTTGAACCCCAAGGTGCGCTTACGTGTCGATCATCAACACTCACAATATTGGCCGATTCTGGCCCGTTTCATGGACTATTACTCACTGTTTTGGGCTCTGGAGTGATTTCCACGATTAACGAACCCGGGGTGCATTTACGTGTTGGTCATCAACACTCGCGGTTTTTGTCCATTCTTGCCCGTTTCATGGACTATTACTCGCCGTTTTGGGGTCCCGAAGCGTTTTCAATGGTTGTTAAACCCTAAGGTGCACTTACGTGTCGTCCATCAACAATCATAGCTTGGGCCGATTTTGGCCCGTTTTTTTGACTATTACTCACTGTTTTGGGGTCCCGGAGTGATTTCCACGATTGACGAACCCTAGTTTGCGTTTACGTGTCCGCCATCAATACTCGCGATTTTTATCGATTCTGACCCGTTTCGTGGACTATTACTCACCGTTTTCGGGTCCCGAAGCGATATCCATAGTTGTTAAACCCCAAGGTGCGCTTACGTGTCGGTCATCGAGAGTCCCAGTTTTGACCGATTCTGGCCCATTTCATGGACTATTACTCACTGTTTTGGGGTCCCGAAGTGATTTCCACCATTGATGAACTTTGGGGTGCGTTTACGTGTCGGTCATCAGCACTCGCGGTTTTTGTCGATTCTGGCCCGTTTCATGGAATATTACTCACTGTTTGGCGGTCCCAAAGCGATTTCCACGATTGAGGAACCACGGGGTGCGTTTACGTGTCGGTCATCAACACTCATAATTTTGGCCGATTCTGGCCCGTTTCATGGACTGTTACTCACTGTTTTGGGGTCTCAGAGTGATTTCCACGATTAACGAACCCGGGTGCATTTACGTGTCGGTCATCAACACTCATGATTTTTGTCGGTTCTGGCCTGTTTTGTGGACTATTGCTCACCGTTTTGGGGTCGTGAAGCGTTTTCCATGGTTGTCAAACCCCAGGGCGCGCTTATGTGTCGGTCATCAACAATCGCAGTTTGGGCCAAGTCTGGCCCGTTTTTTGGACTATTACTCACCATTTTGGGATCCCGGAGTGATTTCTACGATTGACGAACCCTAGTGTGCGTTTAAGTGTCGGTCATCAACACCCACGATTTTTATCGATTCTTACCCGTTTCATTACTCACCGTTTTGGGGTCCTGAAGCAATTTTCATAGTTGTTGAACCCCAAGGTGCGCTTACGTGTCGATCATCAACACTCACAATATTGGCGATTCTCGCCCGTTTCATGGACTATTACTCACTGTTTTGGGCTCTGGGTGATTTCCACGATTAACGAACCCGGCGTGCATTTACGTGTTGGTCATCAACACTCGCGGTTTTTGTCCATTCTTGCCCGTTTCATGGACTATTACTCGCCGTTTTGGGGTCTCGAAGCGTTTTCAATGGTTGTTAAACCCCAAGGTGCACTTACGTGTCGGCCATCAACAATCATAGTTTGGGCCGATTCTGGCCCGTTTTTTGGACTATTACTCACCGTTTTGGGGCCCCGGAGTGATTTCCATGATTGATGAACCCTAGTGTGCGTTTACGTGTCGGCCATCAATACTCGCGATTTTTATCGATTCTGACCCGTTTCGTGGACTATTACTCACCGTTTTGGGGTCCTGAAGCGATATCCATAGTTGTTAAACCCCAAGGTGCGCTTACGTGTCGGTCATCTAGAGTCATAGTTTTGACCGATTCTGGCCCATTTCATGGACTATTACTCACTGTGTCCCGGAGTGATTTCCACGATTGATGAACTTTGGGGTGCGTTTACGTGTCGGTCATCAGCACTCGCGGTTTTTGTCGATTCTGGCCCGTTTCATGGACTGTTACTCACTGTTTTGTGGTCCCAAAGCGATTTCCACGATTGAGGAACCCGGGGGTGCGTTTACGTGTCGGTCATCAACACTCACAGTTTTGGCCGATTCTGGCCCGTTTCGTGGACTGTTACTCACTGTTTGGGGTCTCGGAGTGATTTCCACGATAAACGAACCCGGGTGCATTTACGTGTCGGTCATCAACACTCATGATTTTTGTCGATTCTGGCCTGTTTTGTGGACTATTACTCACCGTTTGGGGTCTGGCGTTTTCCATGGTTGTCAAACCCCAAGGCGCGCTTATGTGTCGGTCATCAACAATCGCAGTTTGGGCCAAGTCTGGCCCGTTTTTTGGACTATTACTCACCGTTTTGGGATCCCAAAGTGATTTCTACGATTGACGAACCCTAGTGTGCGTTTAAGTGTCGATCATCAACACCCACGATTTTTATCGATTCTTACCCGTTTCGTGGACTATTACTCACTGTTTTGGGGTCCTGAAGGAATTTTCATAGTTGTTGAACCCCAAGGTGCGCTTACGTGTCGATCATCAACACTCACAATATAGGCCGATTCTGGCCCGTTTCATCACTGTTTTGGGCTCCTGGAGTGATTTCCACGATTAACGAACCCGGGGTGCATTTACGTGTTGGTCATCAACACTCGCGGTTTTTGTCCATTCTTGCCCGTTTCATGGACAATTACTCGCCGTTTTGGGGTCCCGAAGCGTTTTTAATGGTTGTTAAACCCCAAGGTGCACTTATGTGTCGGCCATCAACAATCATAGGTTGGGCCAATTCTGGCCCGTTTTTTGGACTATTACTCACCGTTTTGGGGTCCCGGAGTGATTTCCACGATTGACAAACCCTTGTGTGCGTTTATGTGTCGGCCATTAATACTCGTGATTTCTATCGATTCTGACCCGTTTCGTGGACTATTACTCACCGTTTTGGGGTCCCGAAGCATTTTCAATGGTTGTTAAACCCCAAGGTGCACTTACGTGTCGGCCATCAACAATCATAGTTTGGGCCGATTCTGGCCCCTTTTTTGGACTATTACTCACCTTTTTGGGGTCCCGGAGTGATTTCCACGATGGGCGAACCCTAGTGTGCGTTTACGTGTCGGCCATCAATACTCACGATTTTTATCGATTCTGACCCGTTTCGTGGACTATTACTCACCGTTTTGGGGTCCCGAAGCGATATCCATAGTTGTTAAACCCCAAGGTGCGCTTACATGTCGGTCATCAAGACTCATAGTTTTGACGATTCGGCCCATTTCATGGACTATTACTCACTTTGTTTTGGGGTCCGGGTGATTTCCACGATTGATGAACTTCGGGGTACGTTTACGTGTCGGTCATCAGCACTCGCGGTTTTTGTCGATTCTGGCCCGTTTCATGGACTATTACTCACTGTTTTGTGGTCCCAAAGCAATTTCCACAATTGAGGAACCCGGGGGTGCGTTTACGTGTCGGTCATCAACACTCACAGTTTTGGCCGATTCTGGCCCGTTTCGTGGACTGTTACTCACTGTTTGGGGTCTCGGAGTGATTTCCACGATAAACGAACCCGGGCGCATTTACGTGTCGGTCATCAACACTCATGACCTTTGTCGATTCTGGCCTGTTTTGTGGACTATTACTCACCGTTTTGGGGTCCTGAAGCGTTTTCCATGGTTGTCAAACCCCAAGGCGCGCTTATGTGTCGGTCATCAACCATCGCAGTTTGGGCCAAGTCTGGCCCGTTTTTTGGACTATTACTCACCGTTTTGGGATCCCGAAGTGGTTTCTACGATTGACGAACCCTAGTGTGCGTTTAAGTGTCGATCATCAACACCCACGATTTTTATCGATTCTTACCCGTTTCGTGGACTATTACTCACTGTTTTGGGGTCCTGAAGGAATTTTCATAGTTGTTGAACCCCGAGGTGCGCTTACGTGTCGATCATCAACACTCACAATATAGGCCGATTCTGGCCCGTTTCATGGACTATTACTCACTGTTTTGGGCTCCTGGAGTGATTTCCACGATTAACGAACCCGGGGTGCATTTACGTGTTGGTCATCAACACTTGCGGTTTTTGTCCATTCTTGCACGTTTCACGGACAATTACTCGCCGTTTTGGGGTCCCGAAGCGTTTTCAATGGTTGTTAAACCCCAAGGTGCACTTATGTGTCGGCCATCAACAATCATAGTTTGGGCCGATTCTGGCCCGTTTTTTGGACTATTACTCACCGTTTTGGGGTCCTGGAGTGATTTCCACGATTGACAAACCCTTGTGTGCGTTTACGTGTCGGCCATTAATACTCGCGATTTTTATCGATTCTGACCCGTTTCGTGGACTATTACTCACCGTTTTGGGGTCCCGAAGCGATATCCAAAGTTGTTAAACCCCAAGCTGCGCTTACGTGTCAGTCATCAAGACTCATAGTTTTGACTGATTCTGGCCCATTTCATGGAATATTACTCACTGTTTTGGGGTCCCGGAGTGATTTCCACGATTGATGAACTTCGGGGTACGTTTACGTGTCGGTCATCAGCACTCGCGGTTTTTGTCGATTCTGGCCCGTTTCATGGACTATTACTCATTGTTTTGTGGTCCCAAAGCGATTTCCACGATTGAGGAACCCGGGGGTGCGTTTACGTGTCGGTCATCAACACTCACAGTTTTGGCCGATTCTGACCCGTTTCATGGACTGTTACTCACTATTTTGGTGTCTCAGTGATTTC